>RJWH01000008.1:1183991-1413830 GCA_004363575.1 Solenodon paradoxus | reverse complement strand
AAAAAGCAAGCAAGCAGAGGCTCCTTTTCCAAATCCTAGAAACATCTAGTCTCAAGAGAAACTGTTTTTTGGTTTAGAAGAGTTGAAGTTAAACAATGACCCTTTTTCCATTCCTTACATAAAAAAAGAAAAAAAAAGACCAGCAGAGGCAAATGCTCCCCTTGGACTGATTGTTTCAGCAGATGTTCATTGTCCCAGTGAGAAAACAGCTCCTGCTTTGCAGCTTAGCCTTTGAAAACTTAAGAAACTTAAATACTTTAAAACTGAAATGATCCACGTGATGCCAGTGAGAGGTAAATGTTGAAATCATTTATATGAGCAAGTTGGTTACATTTTACTATTAAGTCACATGATGTTGATGACTGTCACTACATAATGAATGACTCAGTGATGTGACAATTACAGACCAACTGAGATTTTCAAGCTTCTATAGTCTTTTTCTAACCATTTACAATGGTACTCTAGGAAAATATTAATAATTAGAGTAACATGTATAGAGTACTCATGATGTACAAGGCACTGACAATTATTCTGTAAGGGCATTAAAATGCCATTTTAAAATGTGGAAACTAAGGCGGCTTACAAAGTTAAATAAATCACTTAAATCATAAGCCAAGAAGTAGTAGCATAGACACTCAAATGTAGGCATTTTAACTCTATCATAGAATTCATTAAAACTTTTCTGGAAAGGGCCATGTAATGTTTTAAGCTTTAACAAGCCAAATGATGTGTTGTGACTAATCTGCTCTGTCTTTGCAGGGCAAAAGCTGTCTTTGACAATATGTAAGTGAGTGAGCATGGTTTGTTTCCCAAAATCCTTGTGTATGACATTGAAATTTGAATTGGATATCATTTTCATGTGTCAGAATTACCCTTCTTTTGATTCTTTAAAATTAAAAACAATTCATACAGTGAGCTGTACAATGTGGCAGGTAGATTTAGGCTATAGACTAATTTAGCGTCCTTTGCTTGAGGCTTTTAATGAGTATACTGTTTTTCTAATGGTGTCTTTTTATAATTTTCTTCACAACTGTCGAAACTACATTTATAATCTAGCTTTACCAAATTATCTCATATAAAATGTTTTGGATTAGAGCTCCTTTTTCTCCACACCTTTGCCAACATTTGTTTCTAGTCTCGCTGATATATGTCACTCTCAAAGGTGCTTACGGAAAATGAGAATGATTCTAATGTGAAGTTGCATCTCATTATGATTTTGATTTGAATTTTCCTAATAACAAGTAATATTGAGCAGTTTTCAAGTGCTGTTGGTCATCGGTGTGTCTTCTTTGGAGGTGTCTTACGTCTTCTGCTCATTTTTTTTTATTAGATTGTTTTCTCATTATTGATTGTATATGTTCTTTATACAATTTGGTCATTACCTCCTTCTTGGATGTATCATGTGCAAATATCTTTTCTCATTCAGTAGACTGACTTTTTGTTTTGTGGTGTTTTTCTTTCACTCAACAGAAGCTTTTTAGTTTGATTTGGTTCCATTTGTTTATTTTTGGTTTTGTTTCACCTGTCATTGGAGTCAAGTCCCCTAAGACATCTCTTAGGATGATGTTAAGTAGCATATTGCCTATATGTTTTCTATGTATTTTATGTCTTCAGGTCTTAGACCCAAGTCTTTAATCCATTTAAAATTATTTTTTGTATATATTTGTTTTTATATTGTATACATTAAGTTTAAGAGAATTACATATAATTTGCCAAGAGTGAGTTGTTAAACCTATAAAAAATGATATTTTCATGTTTCAACATAAATGTTTGCTGTCCTAGGAGGTAACACTTATTTTATTAGAGCTATTTAAACATAGGCTAATAACCAGGAGAATATTATATAAATAACTCAAGCATCAGATGTGTCATATACTATGTGATCTCTAAGGTTCCTTTAGAATCTCTGATATAAATGAATTATGATAGTCTAGGGCCAAGGTCATACAGACAGAAGAACATTGTATTATGACTAATTTCTCTGTAACAAGTACTAAGCTACATTATCTCATTTAGTTTCCATAATGACACTAAGAGATACAAAGTTTTACTCAGTTCACAGTTAAGGAAATCTAGGTTCTTGGTAACTAAGTAACTTTCCCACATGTAAAGCACTAATAGATGGCAAAGCCATGTATGGACAAGTCCATCTATAGACTTGAACAAAAAAAGAAAAGACTCCTCTTTGTTTACTCACACAATGAAGGATATTGTACTGCAGTCAGCACTAAGACTTTAAAGATAAAATTATTTGTTTTCATATTTCTCACTAGAAAACCACTTGTAAACTATAGCATTAGACTTTTTCTCATTTTCAGTAAATGCCAAAAAATACACTCATAATTTCTAAACATTTTTGTAGCCACATTTATATTGCTTCTTTGTAATTTTTCTATACTTACAATAACCTTTAGGTGGGTAATATCTTAGTTTACTTCCAAATGAAAGAGAAGCTGGAAAGTTGGTAGATGTAATCTTAATAAGCTTAAATGATTACTTCGAAGTGATAGTTTTAAAATGTCTGAGAATTTTAGAACCTCAAATCCTTCTTTCATATTTAAAGATATTAAAACATTTAACTTTTGCATATACTAAGAAAAAACTCTGCATATATTAATAAAACATGTATTAGGAAAGAAACTATAAAGTAAAATCAAAATAAATATGAAGGTTAGAATATTAAAATCATAATATATGGCTAATTTATTATTCTCATTCTTTATTTAAAAAAACAATAATCTCATCAATGACTATTGAGGAATAAACTATAAAATAGGAAAGAATTCTAAAAAATTCACCAGAGAGAAAGATATCTCTGTCAGAGGAAAAACATTACACTGAGTAACAGTTAAACTGGAAAAACACACCTAATTTTTAATTTAACTTTTTCTTTTCTTTTTCCTTTATTTTCTTCCCTCTTCCCTTTTTTCTTGGAATAGCAAACAAGATAAATTTCAGTCAAGTCTGACTTCATTCCTTTCACAATTTTTCATCTTTACTTTTGTATTTTTTCCTTAATTTGGATTGATCTTAATAATATCTTTTTTTCTCATTGAATATTCCATTTCCAATTCATTTAAAATTTACTTCAGAGCTAGTCTGAGCTATATCAGGTAGTTGGAAATAGAGATATCTGCCAGAAAGTAAAGGTCAGAAATTAATGAAAATGTTACTAGAAATCTTGAAGAAACAGGATTTACATTGGAAAAAAGGATAAGCAAACATTTGCAATTATTTGTAATGTGCCAGATTCTGTTTAGTTTTGCTTTGCTTTGTTTTTAACATATCATAGACAAGGATCAAAAATGATTGAAGGAAAAGGAGATCTTGGATTTTCTGATACACTAAAGTGTAATTGCTGCAAAAGTAAGGTTTGTGTCTACTCACTGCTGAACTTCCTTTTGGAATATGGTAAGTTCTCAATAAATAACTGTAGAATGAATGATTATTGAAGAGTGACTTTGGACACAAAATCAGGAGCACAGAGTTTAAATAGATGATACTGTCTTAATGAATCCTTCTTAATCCTCAGGGAGAAGCAAGGAAGAGAATAGTCTGCAAGTCATTCAGACAAAGCACTATTTAGTAATATGGACATGACATGAGTTTAAAGATAATGGACCATTGTCATTTTGGTACTGGCATAAGGAAGGGAAAACTAGACAATCCAGTAAGATCATGAGTCCTAGACTTCAAACAGGCAGATTCCAGAAAGTTCAAAGGAAAACTTAGGTGTGATCTTATAGGTCAAAATTACAAATAAAAGAAACGAAGGTCCACAGCTTTCAGGATGTTCTGAAAACAAATATTCTAACCCATAACCATACATTTAGTCATGACTAGGTATGTGAGACCTGTAAAGCAGGATTTCTCAACCCCAGCATCATTGACATTTGGAATCTGTGATGTGGGGTGTGTCCAGTGCGTTGTAGGATGTTTTTCAGGCTTTCCTGTTCTCTGCCCCATTGTAGGATGTTTTTCAGGCTTTCCTGTTCTCTGCCCCACTGGATGCCAGGAGTACCTCACCTCTGTTGCTGTAGCAATCAAAAAATATCTTAGACATTGCCTAATTGAGAGCAGTTGCTCAAAAGGAAGGGAGGAGAGACAGCATCCTCAGGTTTCAGAAATGCATAAAGCAAATATGGAAAACTTGCAAGAATAGTTAAAAAATCATAATGTAGTTGAAGAGTTAAAAATTCTAGTTTAATAAAACCTTAAGGACAAAAGTAAGTAATGTCTTTCAAAGCTTATCAGAAAAAGGTAATGTTTGGTAGTGATTGTATGTTAGCAACAGAATGATTAAAATTAAAATGTTTTGCATATATCCCCCCCACTTAGGCAAATAGTATTATAAAAAGACCATTTTTAGGTAAGAAGAGAACAAAAAAAAAACACTTTATTAATTTATACATTATTCTGAATTCCTAAAGTTAAGTAAATTTTATATAAAAGATTATGGACTGACTGGAGCACCCTGGTGGCTCAGGCAGTTGAGATGGTGGCTGATGGATGGAGGGAACCCAAACAATTTTTTTTAAAGTACTTCTTTCTCCTCTCTATTCCTGCTTTCTTACATGCCTGTTTTCACTCCTGCCTGCCTTTCTCCCTCTCTTTATTAAAACAAAAACAAAACCTATGGGAAAATTAGCAATCAAAGGCACAATGTTTTTAGAAATCTTTGAAATGCTTAAGAGTTGTACCATAAATAAAATAATCTCAAATTTCAAAAAATATGTGGATGGCATTGAAGAAAGTTTAATAAACTACTTAGTAGGGATACCTGAAATAATTATAGAACAATGAAAGAGATGTTGGGTGACTGTAATAGAAGAATTAATGGCCCAAAACCATCTTGGATTCTCTATAAATTAAATACATCAACTCCATCTCATACTTGACTGGGCTTCTTGAATTGCAGATCAGAGGAATGTTCTAAATTCACTGTATGTTGATTTTTTTAGAAAAGGTTTTCAAATATTCTTAGGTTATCTATTTTCTTACACTCAAGCTGGAAAATATGGCTGACTGATGATAATATTTATTTCCTTGACACCACCAATGTGCCATACCCCTTTTCACAACTCATCTTTGTTATGATGTTTTAAGGAATCTGTAGTACTCCTCAAAATAAAGTTTCAAAGCCATTAGATTCAATAACTAATAAGTGTCCTTTAAAGTAGTCCATCATTGTATGGTATGTCACTCACTATGATCTATAAACTATCAATGTAATTCGGTCTCTTTGAATTAAGATTGAAAAAAGTTGTGGAATGATTTCCATCCCAATTTAGATGGACTTGATGCTTTTCGAGAAATTCTTAATTCACGGAAAATCAAATCAGTATCATTTAATACTTGTTTAATAAAAATATGCCTCAGAAATGGAATCAAAATTTTTTGTTAGGCTATTTTACATTTTCTTTATAGTTGTTCTAGTAATGTCACAGTCACTCTGCGACACAGACAAAGAAGAAATGGAGATACATTTGGAAAGAAATCTGCTGAAAGATCAGTCTGACTTTAACTCCAGTCTACCCATCCTACAAATTCACCTGTTGCCTTGCTCTAATAATTGCACAAATGACTTAAGCAGAAATTTTACCAGCATAGATATTTAAGCACCATAGTACCAATAATGTCAAAAGTTTATTTTCAAGGCAGAGAGTATTTTTTGACAAGATGAAGAAAGGAATGTAAACTAGAACATAATTATTTAATTACATCTTACTAGTAAATAAATGAACAGTTTCAACAAAAATTGTAATGTTACACCAAGGGTATGTTACCACAAACCACTCATTTACTTAAATAGGCTACTTCAATTTTACTACTACCTGGATTAAAAAAAAAAAAAAAAGTATAGTGAATTTATGATAGCTGATATACTGATTATTTTAATTATTTTTTTAAAGTATAGGAATTCAGGAAAGGAGACTCTAAATTGATAATAAATAGATAGTATGTCATATTCAACTATCACTTCGTCAGCATTGTTCCATGTAATAATTTCCTTACCAGAATATTGGTTCACTCATGGAAAACCCAAATCATACTATCAGGTAAAGGCATGCTATAATGAGACAATAAATATTTGACCTGACTTGTATCCATTTTGAGCATCTTCTTTTAAAATGAAATCTATTCCTACACAATCTAGAGCTATGGAAAAGAGGAGGAAAAATATGACTTGGAAAGAACAGATCAATAATCACTCTCAACTAGGTTCTCTGAAAAGTTGGCAACATTTATTTTCAAATATGTATAATCTATGTAAACTCTATGATGTTCTAAGTTCACTGGATGGCAAAGTTAAACCAACACCTATGAAAGTACAAACTCCTTAAGAGTGGGAGGATGGTATCCAACAAACTCAACTCAAGGAGTCGTAATCTAGTAGCTATTCCACATTATTATCCACAGTGAGGACTGCATTGGAGAGCCTGGACAAATTAACTTTTAATCAAGAAATGCTTCTTTTCTTCTTGAGCAAGAAGGGTGACGCTTTTGTCTACATCACACTTATTATTAATTAGTTCTATTAAGCACAAGACCCTACTTGAATCTTCACCTTCATGATAACATCATGAAGAAAATAGCCAATAGAAAAGAGATAATGAAAATATAGGGTTTTTCTTTTTTAAGAGACAGTAACTAAGTTATACATAATATCAGTTAAGTCTTCCTTTTGAAGTCAAACAAGCTATGAAATATTTGCTCTAAATACAAATACTGATATTTGTGTCCATAACACTGATTAATATTTCATCCCTAAACACATTGACAACTTCTTGGTTTACATACATTTACTACTCTTAAATCAAGAGGAAACAAACCAAAGCCAGTCTCACAAACATCTGTAATTATCTCTGACTTTGTCCCACCCCGCCACAGAAACTTCAGCTGGAAGAAAATCAATTTAGCATGACTTTACCTGAAACTATCAAAGTGAAATCATCATGTAAGAGTCACTCATTCACTCAACATAAAAGCATTTAAGTGATTTAGGAAAAGTTAAGCACAAGGCAAAATGTTGCACTTTCAAATCCAAATCTTACCTGGTAAATTGAAATGGAACAACATCTCCTGAAAGCCTTCTTAATCTGGACTCCTCTCCTCCAGGGGCAACTAAAATCACAGCAGCCTATATTCTTAAACCCTAAAAGAAAAATCAGGAAGCTTGATCCGTGCACATAATGGCCTGCATAATGTAAGAAAGCGCCGTTTCTTGGCAACAAGAAAACAATCCTTTTCAATTAACTCACAGAAATTGGCCCGCATTTGTTGTTAAACAGAGTAAGAAAATGTTTTCAGAACTCCAAAGAATCGAGTAATAACTGACCAAGAAAGATCAGTTTGTTCATTTTGAAAACATTTTTAATTAATAGATTGTCCGTTCCAACTGCCTAATCCTCCTAAGAACCTACACTGACATACCTGTCGTACTCCTTGTTGCATATTATTTATTTAAAGCCCAATCCTGAATAGTTGCATTCTGTTGTTGCAGCAGAGTGAAATGGTGAGAGATCTAGCAAACCAGTGGCATGTAATGTCATCCTGATCTTGGTCATTTTGCATACTGTATTTTACTTTTTAAAATATCAGCTTGAATTTAGCCATGGATGCTCATTAGGATACAGAATACAAAGCACTTGTGTATTATATTCTCTTAGCTGTCACAGCATACCACCAGCAGATATTAATTTTAGGTGAAGAAGTACAGCTGTGCTTGGTTGATTTTGTGCTGGCTTAACCATTTGGGGGATTGTATATAAAAATCTGATGAAATCTTCGGCCAATTGTTTTAGGGCAATGTCATCCTCACATACATATTTGAAATTGTGTACATCAGAAGGGGTCAATATGTGGCACCTGTATTTAAGAATCTCCATTCAGGTGCACCCTTTTGGCCTAGAGGTTCAGTACACTGGATGTAGTCCATAAACCTCCCAAAGTCCCCAGTTCAAGACTTGGGGAGGGGAGAAAACAACCAAAATGAACAACTGAAAATAAAATAAATCAAGGGCCTCCTCTCTCTCTTTCTGTTTGCCTATTTGCCTTTATTCATGCTTGCACGTTTCCTCTAAAAGAGCTTTTGTTGTTGTTCAAAAAGGCAAGTGATAAGGGAAATAGAAGCTGTATAGTTTTTGTCGTTTGCCAAACTGCCTTTGCAAATAGTAAAGTTTTGACTATCTTGTGTGGTTTATAGCTCCCGAATAAGAAGACAGTTTAGGACGGATAATGTCCATATCCAACAAAGTCACATTAAATAAATGTTTTCTTCCTGCTCCTTCTAATTTGCCAAGATTGAACAAGAGTGTATATTATGGTGTTTACCTTCAACAGATTTTTGTTTACTTTTTCTTTTTTTTTTATTCATTCAGATTTCCCTAAAATGTGTATGCCTTGTCTGGCTATCATTAATAGGCAATTCTTCAGTAGTAGCTTTAAAATATAGCCTTTCAGGGGCATTATCTTTGCAGACAGTACTGTCTCTTGGTGGGAATTTGAAGCAGTGTTGTAAATTATTGAAGGTGGTGTATTTGGGTAGAGCTTCTGGCACCTTTAAGTCATGCTCTTGACAGCTGTGTACACTTTCATGGACAGAACTGACTAGGATAATTTTACAAGTATTGCTTCAACTTTAATGCTGACTCTTCCACTTGTTAACTCTATTACCTCAGGCAGATTTGTTAAACATTTTGTGTCTCAGTTTTTTTATCTGTCAAATGAAATTATTAATATTTACATCATAGTGTTGTGAAGACTGAATAGGATTATATGTGTAGCTTCTTAAAACAGCGCCCAGCACAGTATAAGTGCTCAATGGTTAGCTATATTATTAACATCATAATGTTGTTGTTAATTTTCCTGAAATAAATAACTTTCAAGGACTTTTTAGATTTAGATTTCCAAAGTCCTATATAATCCTTATGTAAAAATCGAAAAAGTAATGTAAATAAAGGCTCTTGAGGCATATAATATTAAATGATTTTCTTTATTTTTAATAAATATTCATTTACCATCTAGTTCATCTAATATTTAGTGCTTTTAGATGTCCTTTTCTGAGTAAAAATACATCTTTATTTTGAAAAAAAAAGTTATTTATCTTCTGAAAAATACACTTGTATTAAACACATTGACTTACACTATTTCACCAGAGCATAGAGAAGCATAAATTCTGCAAGGATCGTTTGTTCACAGGACATTTTATTATATGCAATGCAATGACTAAGATTTGTAGGACCTCTTGCTTGTATTTTTAAAATGTATGGACCAGTTATTTCAGCTTTTAGCATTCCTTTGGATGTATTTTTAACCAGCAGCTGCAAATTCTAATATTTGAGAGGAAATGCATGCTTTTGAGTATTTGGTATAAACAGTTCAGCTAGAGTGAGCCATAATGACTCCATCTGATCCTCTCCTGTTCAAAAGCCAGGTTTAACCTTAGGTCTCAGCCAAATTATTCTTGTAGGTCCCTCAATCAAAATACCACACCCTGTCTCTGTTATGAAAAATTTCAAAATTATTACTGAGAGACTAAGGGAAATAACCTTCAGAACAATTGTATACATCAGGTAGATATTTGCTATTATCTGATCAGTATATAACAATGCTTCCTTTGTTCTTTATTTCAGACAGTCTTGTTTGCCTCAATCTTGAAATAGCAAATTTTGACACAGGGGAAATTAACCTATGAAACTTGCACACGAAAAAAAAGCAAAACAAAAACAAAAAATGGAAAGGACAATATTGGTTTAAAAATGCTGAAATCTGGAGATTGTAACAGAAACCCTCTGGAAAATATCATTCCAGTGGCTCTCTTCACTAAAGATTGGCTGTGTTTTGAAAGCAGTTCTTCATAACTACTGAGAAATGAGAATTTCTCATCACAAATTCTGTAACAATCCAAGACAGAGTCTTTTTCCCTTTCCATAACTCCGAGAAAGACCTCAAAATTCCAAGCTACCAATTTAAATAACACAAAAGCATAACATAATCTATGTGGCATTTACTAGCAACTTTGGGGTACTTTTATTTTCAGTTCAAATGTAATGTTGAAAAAAGTGTTCATAATGGAAAATATTAGATAAGATCAGTACTGTTATGCAAAAATATGTAGAAGTCACAGCTAATCCTCCCACAATTTATAAATTTGCAAACAAGACATCAAGAAGTCTCTCATATGACACAAATTGACAAATACTGTGCAAAATGATTCATATGGATAATATTTAATAATGAAATATTTCACAAAATGATATAATTTATAAGCATTAAATAAAAATAGAAATAAAATTTTAGCAGATCATGGACTGTCAAAATATTGTAGAGCCAAACTAAATAATTCTGAGCTCTCAGTTTCGGAACACAGAAAATAATTGGATATAAGAAAGCTAGGATGCCCATCAGAAGGGTGCTATTTCTAAAACCTAGGAGTAAATCATTTCTAAACCTCACAGTAAGAAATAAAAACACCAGGAAATTTATTTAACAATGCATATTCTTGGGCCTCGATCTTAGAGATTGTGATTGAAATGTGTTGGAGCCAACAAATCTGCCTTTTGGTTTGTTCCCTGTCTGATACAGGAAGGCTTAAGGTCACTGTTGAGAAATACTGAGCTAGAGAACCCAGGTAGCTGTGTCTCTGCATCTCTGACAGAGAGAATATGTGTATAATTGAAAGAGGAGGAAGGTGGTTAACAGGAAGAAATGTGATTATTAATGAGGAAAATAAAGCTCAGCTTTGATGGGCCAGAGAACAAGATGAATCTTGTGAGGCAAGTATAAAATCTTGATATACCTGTAATGACTATTTTTGTTAAAGGAATGGTGTAGGCAGGAGAAATGAAGGTGAGTAGGCAAGCAGGCAGGAAGATAGAGGAGGAAGAATCATTCTTGTTTTATTTTTACTTAGTTGTTCAAATTGGTTGTTCCCCCAGACCCACGATGTGAACCCAGGTCCTTGGGATATATGTGGACTATGTTCCTCCCCAGGTGGCTGACCTAATGCTGCTCCACCAAGGCACACCTCTAATGGCTTTCTATTTCATACCTATAATGCCATGTAGTGTAATAGAAAAACCAGAGTCCTTACATTAGACTCCCAGTCTGTCCCTCCTCCATTCTTTTCTCATCACTGTCCCCTTAGCTGCCTCCACTTCATCTGCTAACTTTTCCTTTAAGCACAATAGCCTCTACTTCCTTTACATTTTTGCTTAAATGTCATTATCTCAAGAACCCTTCTTTGACTACCCCCTCTAAAACCCCAAAGTTTGGTGGTGGCCCAGCCCAAACTCAGAGGCCTAACCTCAATGTCTCCTCCTATTCCCTTCCTGTCTTAGTTTTCTCTTTATCATTTGTTACCACATGCCACTTGTTAATACTGCTCATTTTCTATTTCCCTTGTGCCAGACTGTAAGCTCGTTGACTGTATGCTCTGCGGTGACAGGGGTTATTATCTGTTTTGTTTACCGGTATAGGAATCTAACATTTAGAGTGCTGACACGTTTTATCTACTATTATTATACAGACTCAAAGAGGTTTCCTGTTTAAAATATATATATTATTACTATTTAGAGACAAAAAGTACTTAGCTGGCACTAGAAATAGAGAAAAAGTTTACTTAAAATATTTAACAAAAAATTCGGTGCTATGCAAAAAAAAGAAAAAGAAGAAAGAACTGAAGTGTGGGAATCCTTTCAACTGTTACAGCACTTCAAGGTGTATTTGTTTTCCATTCTTTCACAAAGGTGAGCATGAGTAGTTATTGTTTAACCCTATCAAAAGCTAATAATTGTGTCATGTTAGCCTTGGGGAAATGAAAAACAGGAAACATTTTATTGAGGTGCATAGATTCATAAATAATATTTTAGAAGGTTATTTGAAGGATGTTAACAGGATTTTTTTAACAGACCAAAATGAGACTAAAGCAAATCTATTTATTTGAAAAGCATCAAAAAACTAGAAATTGGCCATTGTAACCCTATTCCTTTTCATACATGGCTTAAACTAATATTATTAGAAATAATAGTACCTTAGTAATAAGACTAAAGCAATGGAAATTATTATTCTAAGAATAATGGCAAGATTACTGCGTTATGTTACAGAAAGTGTTTCTACCAAATGGCCTAACATACTATGGTTAAAAATAGGAATACCTCACTAGCCTTTGAAAAATAAGGGAAGGACTTACCTAAAATGTTTCCTTCACTTTCTCCAGCTCTTGCTTTTCAGGAAGCTTCACTTATATCAGTATATCACATTAGGATTTATCCCTTAATAACATGAAAATATCTCTAAATGATTTGTGGTGATATTTAATGGACTGGCGACTTTCCAACTGTTTCATTTGGGAAGAGTTGAGTTTTTTTCCCCAAAGGAGAGTCCTCTGATATTGAGTACATAGAAGTGTCAGGGGGAGTGCAGAAGTATGATTGAAATGAAAACAGAAGGGGGAGCAGGAGGTGGGAACTGTTTCCAACTTCTGCTTTATCCTATGTATAGGAGGCAAATAACTCTCTCAAAGTAACATAAATCTCCAAATGCTTCCTGACATTCCATTCCTGTTTCATTCCAAGTTTTCAAAATTCAAAATCCCTTCCTTAAATAAATTAACATTAATGAATAACCATCCCATCCATACTATGTCTTTAACAATGTTCTCTTTATTTTTTTCCCAAATGACTCTCCCTCTCCACTTTCCTCTCTCCCTACCCACAACAGCTGTCAAAAATGAATGCTGTCTTATTGCTTGTTAACTGTTCATCTACTCTTTTCTGAGTACTGGGAAGAAAATTGCATTACCCGATTTGCGCCTTAAACCAATTCTATCAGCTGAATACTTTTATTTCCATCTTGCAAATGAGGAAAATGAAACACAGAGAGGTTAAGTAATTTTCCTAATCACACTTAATAACCAAGGAAGTTATCTGGATCTGACTACAAATCCATGCTTTTGAGAATCACACTGTATGGTCTTCCTCAACCCTCTTTTTGTGTCTAACAAATAATCATGCTTGAAAAATCCTCCAGTTTTTGTGTGCTAAATAACATAAAATCAGATTTCTGGAACAAAAAACTATTTATGATCCTCTGAGTGACTTTCTTTAGTTCGATTTTTTTTTTTTTTTTTGGCCTTTCATAAAACACCATGAAGTACTTTTAAGGACAAAAGAAGTACACATTTTTATGTAGTGTTATGTAATAATGTGCAATTTAGACCTAATCCTTTTAGCCCAGAGATGGAAGACTGACACTCTAAACTAAACTCATTGTGTTCTTTTGTGCTGCCATAACAAGGTATTTAAAGGATGAAATTCTGGCTGACAGATGGACTTCTTGGCATCATTATACATGTATCACAGAAATTGTTTTGTTTCAGAAGATTCAAACAAGATGCCTGACATTTCTCAGATGATAATTCCATCTGTAAATATGGTAACTTGTTAGATAGCATTAAAGGACAATAACAAAGGTTCCTAATTTTTAATCAAATTTATAACTTTGTGTGATGTATAAAAAGTTCATTTACTGAAACTCATTCTAGCGCATAGTCTATTTAGTAATGGTATATAACATTCCTATTCCTATAGCTCCTTTCTTCCACATGAAGAATTTCCCTTTATCTCATAGCACAAGAAAATGAACACTACTATATACCCAAATTGACATGGAACAGAGAAAGACTTTCAGCTGGTTAATCTGCATGGCCAAAGTTGCTCCCTGGAATAGAGTACTTGGAAAACATCCATAGTTCGTCCAGAGTGCTTGTTTGTCATATATTTCTTGGAACTGCTATACAAAATTATAACTCCACATAGTCTTGGAGTAAGGGAGCCTGATTTTTCATTGATGCAAATAAATAGGAGTCCCCTTTATTCTAAAATAATCAAAAGATGAAAAAGACCAAGAGAAGAACATAAGTCAGTCTTTTGCTTTTAGGTAAATGAGTGTTTACATCATCCAGCATAGCCAACAGTGGTGTCCCTTTCCTTCTTGAAGACCCCTTGGTAGAGACTTAACATGGTGCTTTACTAGTTTTAACGTTATTCAGATTTTTCATTCTCTACCAAAATCCATTTTTTTTAAGCAAACATTCATGGAGCATCTCCATATATCTGACATTATCAAAAGGACTGGTAGTGCAAGAGAAAGCAAGATAGCAAGACACTTTTTGGTAATTTTTTTTAAATGTCTATAAAATTCTTAGATATTCCTAACATTAAAATATGGGTATATATTCTTTTGCTTTGAATCTGGGTGGGTTTATAACTATTTTGACTATTTAATAGAATACAGGAAAACTAATGCTGTGTAATTTCTAAGACCATGTTGTAAACAGTAATTCGGTTTTCACTTTGCTCATAGTAACACTCACACTTGGGGTCCTGAGTTGCTTTTTAAGAAATCCAACTCTATGGAGTTTTCAAGATGTGAGGAAACTAAGCGACAGTTATGAGCCATCTGGAGGTACTCTGGTTGATAGCCAAGCTGAGCTCCCAAAGGACAGCTCACGTCAACTGCCAGTCACGAGAGTGAGCCCTTCTGGACGTGCAGCCCACTTGAGTCTTCAGGTGACTGTAGTCAGTCTGGGCCAACATTTGATGACACTGCATGAGAGACTCCAGGTAGCATTGGCCCAGCTGAGCTTTTCCCATTCAGAGAAAGTCATGAGCAAAATGAAATGAAAATTGTTTTATACTACTAGGTTTGGGATGGACAATTTTAGGAAAATTGTTACTGCAGAAAATAAAAATGCTCCTATTCAATTAATTGATCTGGCTAAGGATATTTCTAAGTTAAATGTTGTGACAACCTATTTATTTGATTACCTATTATAAAATGAAGGTAAAGAGGGTAAAATCTAATGAGTAAATTATTCCAGTTTCAAGAAGAATATGAAATATATAAAAATGGATCTTGATTAGCTAGGTTCAAAATTCAACTTCTCCCTAGTCTTTCCCAGAAGACTCTCGAAAGTAAAAAAGACTCTGAAACATAGCATGTGACTGTAGGAAACTTTTTTAAGACATCAAATGAGTTAAGGTCTCGGAGACCCTTTCAAAAACCCCTCTGTAGATGTTTATGATGTGCTTCGCAGATTTGCTATTTCAATTGAACATTAGTCCTTCTTATAGGACATATGAATCTTAAAGGAATAGTTCCTCACAACTTCATAAGAAACTACCATAGAGATCTACTCTGAGATCAACTTTTCATTTTTTGTGTAGGGACACACTGTTCGAGATTAAATATTTGAAGCAAAAATTAAGGTATCATATCATTACATAAGCCAAAATAATTCCAAGTTGTAGATGAGGGCTTTTGTTTTTAGGAGTTTAACTCAACAGACTCTAAAACAGAGCATTCTCTTTGGAAGGGGAAGTGCATACTTGCCATTGTGACTTTCCCTGATCAAAGGCCCCTACTGAGCTTCACTTGTTGTGACAGAGTCCCTTAGATTCAGGACATCTACAGGCATCAGGCAATCATTGGAGTCCTTGGTAGAGTCTGCTAACCTGCTAACTAAACAAGAAAGTTTGGGGCAGTACAATTTCAGGGAACAGGCAGAAGAATTTTGAGTTTCAAGAGAATGAGCTGTGTTGCAGTAGTGGTAGGTTTTAGAGGCAGAGATGTGAGAAAACTTAAAAGAAAGTTTACAGGGCTTGGCAGTGGGAGGTACATATGATCTTAGTCCTGCCAGAGCTTTACCTCAGTGACGAAATACTTTACAGCATCAAAAAGTGTACCTGATAATATGGAGAGTTGCCGGGACTCGTACATCGATATCCTTCCATGCACCAACAGGAAGGAAAAAAGTTCTCTGTAAATGTGTTAATACTAGACAGTCTTTTGCAATGAGCCAGTTTGGAAAATCAGATTTAGTTAGAACATGTTATTACAGGAGCTACACACAGTAAGGCATTCTTTGAGAAGCTTTAGAATTCATGAGATCTAAAGTCTCCTTGTTAGCAAAGCTTTATTCAAGAAGAGAAGAAAGACAAGTGACAGATACTGTCTTTATAGAAACCAACCAAATGGCAGAGTTAAACTGCAGGCCTTAGCTGAGACTTGAGGAGTTGCAATTGATGATGTCGGTTTAACAATCTTCCCAGTAAATGAACTTCCCTGAAGGTAAAGTACCACAGAGTATTTCCCAACTTCCATCTCTGGTCTGAAATCCAGAAAAAGTGGGAGCTCTGGTGAGAAACTGTGTTCATTGATTTACTTTTAGTGTAAGAGGTCTGATCTCAGAGAAACTATTGGGACCATTTAAGTATAAATATACCTTTACCTTAGTGTGTGCTCATTCATATGGTGCATATTCAATATATAGTGTTCAGGTGAAAGGAAAGTATCTCCCTCCCCTCTTTGTAAAAGATGGTTCTTGGGGGAAAAATGGGCATTTCTAGCAGACAACATTTGCTATGAGAGATTTTCCTTAGCCATTCATAATTTAAGACCAGAAAAAAAGGAGACAAATTATCTCTGCAGGCAAAATTGCCCTGTAGATATTCTGATTCCTTCTTTCTGGAGGAGACAGAGATCATGCTTGTTGGGGATGAAAAGAACAGAAGCTGATACTCCATCTTTGTATGTAGGAGTCACACAACTAAATGGAAGCCTTTATGCTGGAGATGATGATAAAAGACACTGGTGAGATTTTCTTTTTAGACCTATATTCTCTAATGCCTGATTGTCAAGCTAGAGACACATGCTTATCCCCAGAAGTCCACATAGAGCAGAGATGTCTGTTGATGCAGGGAGGCCCTCTCTGACTAGAATTGGGTAGTGACACTATTGGTATAAGTGACTGTGAGAAACTTTCTCAGTTTCCAAGTAACAGGGCAGATGCAGAAATAAACATTTCAGATACCAATTCAAGTCCTCAAAGAGGAAGATTAGTTGTTTGGGTTCAGAGAGAGTTTGAGATCTGGGTACTAAAAGTCAAGTGTCCTGTCTTTTTGGCCACATCTCAAGAAGAGGACTTTTTATAGAAGGTGAGCAAGAGGCTGAATTCCACCCCCTAGCCTCTCAAGGATGCTGAGTTTGATGGCGTTGAGTGCCACCCAGATCCCCTTTTAGAATCATGGTAGTCACTCTCCCAGTTGACTGAAGCTGTGTCATCACAGCTCATAGCTGAGTCCTTCTTCAGGAAATATCCATGGCTCAAGGAAGCTGCCCCACCCAGGGTTATATGCCCTCTTTTTGGGATGTAGCACCTGATACCTGGGCGAGCAGGATATAAGTTTGTCCTCCTTGTCGCTCCACTTTAAGAGATTCTCTTGGGATTTACTGAGGTTGTTTTTATAATTACATCACAGTTCGGCTTCCTTCTCCTATGTCCTGGATTAGCAGTAATTTCCTTAACAAATTAACATAAGTATTTTGATACTAACTTGGGGTTGAGATATTTTACTTGATGCTATGAATATCAAAATTGTGGCCTCGTCTCTGCCTTCCAGAATATTTTGACTTATATAAATGATAATTGATCCCAAAATGTAACACAAGGCTATGTAACCTAAGTATAGGTTGCTAAGATATTTGTTCATGCAAACCTAAGCACCTATTGAGTACTTCGTGCAGCTATAGAAAGAACAGTTAGATGTGGGCTCTGCTATTAATTATTTTGGCGTGTTTGAAGGAGGAAAAACTATTCTTGACAGGAATTCTTTATGGAGGCTCATTTTGTTCATTTACTTAGGTCCCCACTTACTTCTAAAAATAATTTGAGTTGGATCACAAAAAAGTAATTATTTCATGGAGAGTTAAGATATGATGAGTGGGAGAAATTTTCAGATTGAAATAGTAACATGAAGGCAATAAATGATACTGTAAAAAAGGAGACTCTCTGGATCTCGGAATTAGGCTTGCAAGAAGTAACTCTGTGTATTATCACTTTCAGAGATACATTTGGGAAATTTGTCCTTCCCATGCCCACAACTCTAGTTTTTGTGTGTCTTAATGATCTTGATACCCAGAGGTGACTGATGTCACATTAGCTCCCTTAAGCTTTGGTTATGACTGCCACATAGTTCCTTAAGGTTCTTCATGCTGAGGATCCACTAGGCCAAAAAAGAATCCACAATCCTAAGGGGTAATTATCTCTGACCATCAGAGAAAGTAAGGCTGTTGTTACATAACAGGAATGGGGAAAACTACATTTGGCAACCAAGTAATCTGCTGGGGACTCTTGGTTGTCCCCTGGCCAATTTTGATGGCAAATTAACATATGCAGATGTCACATCTTATGAAAGGCACAGCTAGCCTCCCTCAGGTATGGGACCTAGGCCTTTCCACCAGGTAAGTGATAGAGACCAACTGATGTAGTCAAAGGTAACCAGAATCAGGTAGGTGGTGTTAATGGATGAGGTGGACTGTAAACGTCCAGGAGCACTTATACAGTAGCTGTTAGGGAGGGGCCAGAGGAAGAGAGGAGAAGATAGAAGGGAGAAAGGGGGAAGGGGGCTGACAATGAGGCTTAACCCAGTAAACTTCCTTTTAAAGGTTTAACAAAAAAGGAAGGCAATTAAAATCCCTGTGGAGAGAACATGTGTGAAAGTGTAAGTAAATGGCCTGGGGTAGCTTGTACTATCAGCCTTTGCATCCTTCTCGGATTCCCTTTCATGGTCAAGACTTCATGATTTCAGACACCAGGAGTGTCTTCTGCTGCTGACTCAGTTGTGTCTAACTCCTGGAATTGTCCTCAGCTAAAGGAGGCTGTCTTGTCCAAGTCTATGTTCCAATTATGGGGGCAGCCATATCCAGTGATTGATTATTTGGGGCTACATTCTTTAATATAAGACATCTTTGTAGGATCATCTTAGTCTTTGAGATCTTTGTGGCATTGACCCAGACTATGACCCAGTTTTATAACTCATTTTAAATTCTCCTCTTATTGATTTTTCTTTCCTTGCTTCTTCACAAAAATTACTTTCAAGAGCACTTTCAGCATTCAAACTATGGTGAAATTTTACCTATGAAGTAGAGTATATTTAAAACCCAAACTTGTTGGAACGACAGGTTCTGAAGTCTCCTTTATTCTAATAACCCTCTTATGGTTATTAGGGAAAAAAATTATGCTGTGTAGGAGATAATTACATTTAACATTAAAAGGAAGAATTTGAAATTCACAGGAAATAACTTTATAGGAATGGAATAAGACCATGTGAAAGAGTTTTTTTTAAAAAGACGAGAAGCGTTTTAATATTTTAAGATAGTGCGGATTGATTATGTGTATTTTAAAACTCTGTCATTTGCAAACAACTTTAATGAACCGAGAGGGTATTATGCGAAGTGACACAAATCGGATGGTGAAAGACAACATGCATGATTTCACTCATATGTGATATATAGAGAAACCAAACAAATGAATGAAATACATCACACAAAAAAGACTCAATCTATAAGACCAATTTAGTGGTTATCAGAGGAAAGGGAAGAGGAAGTGGGTACATCAAGTAAAAGGGGTCAGTTATATGGTGATTGATAGAACAGGACTCTTAGAGGTGAATTTATATACAAATATAGATATACAGGTATTAATTTATAATGATATATACCTTAATATATAATGTTATAATGCAATGTTACTTCAGTAACATTTTTTAAAAGTCTGGTTATGTGAAGAAACATGGGATTCATAATGCAAGAGAGAGTTGATACCATGTGTGTCTACCTGCCCTGGAAGTTAAATGTGAATGTATATGTATACATATATGTATACATATATGTATACATATAAATTAATGTATACATTATGTATACATAATGTATACATAATGTATACATAATGTATGCATTATAAATTAGTACCTGTATATCTATATTTGTATATAAATTCACCTCTAAGAGTATATGTATACATATATATATAATGAGTTTAAGGAAGGGATCTATATTCTGAGAAAGGTTTATATCTCAAAAAAACAGATCAAAACATGCATTGACTGTGTTCTTAAGATAATATGTGTTAAGAATGTGTATCTTAGAGTCAGGCACTGAATTTGACTTCTGGCTCTGCCACTAACTAATTGTGTGTTACTCAGCATATAATTTACCATCTTAAACTTCTGTTTCCTATATTACATGATTTACTAATCCTGACTTCATTGATTCTTTGTGGGCACTAAAAGGAAATGATGTATATACAAGGCTTTAGGAGAGTATATGAGACTAAGTAAGTTTTCACATGACAGTTATGATAATAATACCTATAAAATTCTGTTTTAAAATCAGCTATTTAAAATTCAAAATTATATTGGATAAATTCCTAGACTAACAGAGAGCATGCCAGAAGTCAATGAAGATATAACATTGTATTCTACACCTAAATTGACTGTATGATATTGTCCTGAATAGAAGAGAACTAAGCTTCTGGGGTGGGGGAAGGGGTGGATATTAACTCCTCAGCACCTTCTTTTTGCCATAAACTCCGTGTGCATTGATGGTTATCTCCTTCAGGAAAATACCCTTAGAGCTATGACTCTCTCACACAGAAGCTCTAAGAGTGAGATGAAAAACACTCTCCTCCCGCCTCTCCTTGAGCCGATCCCCTCACTTGTCAGGTGGTAGTTATGTGGACCTCCTCACCTGCCGCTGGAAAAACTTTCATGACTTTAGCAAGACCTACAGCCAGGGCTGTTTCTTAAAATCAAGCTTGTTACCCCGATTTGTTTCTTACTGACAGTATCTTTACTACTTACTTTCTCCCTCCTTCCATCTTGTGTCACATAATATAAGTCAGTTTCAATTTCTCCTCAAAGTTAAATGTCCCCAAGAAAAGTGCAACATCTTTTTTTATCTAGTATCAATGGTGTGAGAGGCAAAAGTCAAAATAACAAGAAAAGAGCAAAACCCAAGCTCACCAAAACTCCTCAAAAGTAGATTATCCTGGTAATATAAAGGATGTTGAGTCTTGAAAGTCATGGTTCTTCCTTTGTTTTAACAGCAGTTACCTATTTGTTCTTGAAAGTCTTCCACAATGTAAATAACAGATTCCACTTCTTAAGGTTTGTCCACAAATTAATTTTGTTATTAAACCTATCAAAAGTGATTGAATTTGAGACAGACTAGGTTTGATTTCTTTAAAAGATCAATATGGGAAGCTTTCTTGTTTTGTTTTTTATTGGCGTCACTCTGCAGACCCTAATAAACAAACATGCTATTTAGGTCTGCCCCGAAGTGGAATGCCATATTCAACTATGATGTTTATCAGTGTGGGAAGGAGTTTTGCTTATTCCGACCATCTAGAACCATTTGAACCTATACTCAAATGCTGATGGTGTGCCCACCAGGATTTCATACTCTCTCAGTCACCCTGGTTTTCTGTCTCAAGCACAGAGCACTTGTTACAGATTTCCAAATTGCAATTCACAATCACTTCACTGACTTTGTCAAGAAGTTAAACAAAGCTGTATTCAGCCTTTCATTATCTTTCAATTAATTATGATCCTCAGAACACTTTGAGCATGAGAATTTAAACTGTCAAAAATGCCTTCTGGGACTTTTTCTTTCACGAATTAGTTTCTTAAAAGCATCCCATAAAAAGAATGACACTGACATTCTAGACAAACAAAGCAACTGCTTTTCTTTCAACAGTTCTCTTTGAGCTAGGGGATACAATCTTCTATCTATAATTATGTCACAGACTGTATTTCAAGAGCAGTTTTAAAAACTGGCATTCTGTGCCCTGTCGATGACGAAGCCTAGACTCTGTTGTTGTGGAATATATACGTGTGAATGATTGAAGATAATTCACAGAAACTTGGTTCATGATCGGATATAAATGATGAATTTTAAGCAGTCATTAAATTTTTGCCTTTAATAGCACTTTTTTAGAAATTGAAGCTTTGCTTCTTCTGAACCCCCTATCTAGTTCCTTTTTCTTATCTTCTGCCAACACTATTTTTTTAAGAAGCATTTTTATTTTTATTTTAGTTATACATCCTGGTCGTTCCCCCTGACCCCGGGGCATGAACCCTGCTCTTTAGGGTGCATGTGAACTGTGCTCTCAACCTGAGGCAGTGAACCTGACCACTATTCCACCAAGGCACGACAGCTCCATTATTAATACCATGTAAACAGAGATTTACCTTCATACAACAGATGGAAAATCAACAGATATTATTTACACACCAGATGTTTATTGACTGTATGCAGGGCTCTAGTACTGTGTCTTAAAATAAGAGAAAATGTGAGACGTGGCTCCTGTCCTTAAACAGCTTATAAGTAAATAAATGAGAAGAGACACTAAAGTAAATACCAATGTCATCAGGAAGAAAGGTTCCCTTAAAGATCTACTTTATTTTAATGTAGAAAACAGAAGTACAATCCAAGGTAATGTTTAAGACACTTATCTTAAGAAAAATCCTTTGTCTTCCCTATCATTTCACTTCACTGGTTCCATTTCATATTTCCCGCACCCACCTTCCCCTGCACCTCCCACACATACACAGAGTCTTAAGATTTACTTTCCCGGTGAAATGTGCTTCAGAATTTATACACAGGTATGTTGGTAGAGGCTCTTTCCATGCTAAGTATAAGATAAATTGTACAGCATGGACACAAATCTCATGCCCTATTTTTCTCAAGATATATTTGATCTCATTTAACCTTAACAGCAGTTAATCTTGCAATAAATAAATCTTTGCTTACTGATTGATCTATTTATTATAAGAGCCAACTGACATGCACAGTGGCTGTTACCCAACATTTCACATATCCCATTAACTATAGGGCTGGCATTAGAATCTGGTTTTCCAAAAGCTCTGCCCAAAGAAATTCTTTATTGGGCTTCGTTGCTAGTTTGTAACAATAATTACCCATTATCTGTTATTCTAGAACAGCTGATCTCACCACAGAAATGTCCCCTCCACCCTACCACGGAATGAAAAAAGCAAAGTGGTCAAAGAGTTTGGGGATATACAGTGTCCAGAGACACTGCTTTATATCTTTGGAATTCCAGCTACTCCAAAGTGAGTAAGTAATGGCTGGATGCTCTTAGGATTCTCTTCCCAGACAGGAGCTGTTATTGGAGAAGTCAACTGGAAGCCCTAGATTCCAGTTCTACTTTTCTTATATCTGTGTTGTTGGTGTAGTCCCATAAATTATATCACTTTCCTCCCAAATAGTTAACTGACAAAGTACACTTTTGCTTTCAACTCTGAGCCCCACCCCCATTTCAGGTATCAGCTTTCTTTTCTTTTTTCCCATGCTCAGAGTTCCCATCATTCCCTTCTCCTGATGCTTCACTACATATAAGCCTTTATAAAGCAAACTAAGGAGTGATGGTGACAGGGAAGAAATTAATAATACTACAGCACAAGCTGCCCTTTCAGTCTTTACTTTTCACATTCTCTAGTCGCAATTGACTGAAGGTTGTCCATGGTTCTAACCAAGTTCTAACCATCTTGCAGCACATCATCTCTTTAATGTCTAGAGAAAATGTCTACTCTTCCCACTATTCATTCAGACATCCTTCTTCCTTGATATGTATTTTTGTTCTTTGTAGTCTTATACTTTTCAATATGGAAGTCTCTACTTAAGAA
The DNA here is from genome assembly GCA_004363575.1 of Solenodon paradoxus. Taxonomy (NCBI): domain Eukaryota; kingdom Metazoa; phylum Chordata; class Mammalia; order Eulipotyphla; family Solenodontidae; genus Solenodon; species Solenodon paradoxus. Next base: position 1,390,278 of record RJWH01000008.1, on the reverse strand, counting down.
AATAAAATGGAAAAACCCTCATTTCAAACAGACTTGTATATTCATAAAATATAAGTATTCATAAAACATAAGTATTCATATAATAATCATGGCATTAGCTAGGTTAATAGCTTTTATGGATCATACAATAACATTTTCTTCAAGGTATCATAAGGAACAATAGTGAACAAGAACCTAAGTTTTCAAATAAGCATTAAATGAATACGCATATTCAAAGCAAGAGCTGGTGAAAGGGTACTTGTTTTCATAAAATTCCAAATCCTAGTCAATTATATTAATAACACCAAAGCTTCTTACTCAACATCTGTTTTAACTAAAAAAAAAAAAAAAAACCCAGATAACAAATAGAACATGTAGTAGCATCATTACCTCCAAAGTTAAGAAATTGCAGGTGACTCCTCATAAGCCAGTAAATTATTTCCAAGTCAAGCCTGTTCTTGTAGACTTTATAACACCAGGCGATTCTTCATTGCACCGAATCCAGAGGTTATCCAGAATTCTGCATGAAACAACAAAATAAGAAGTTAAAAATGAAAGGATTCTTATTATTATACTTTTCACTCTACAAAAAACTTCTTCTCCCCTATTTAGTTATTTCACTTTGAAAATTCTGTTCCTGTTGTAACATAAATACCATTGGCAGTTATCTGTGAAATGTTTCCAAGAATAGACTTGGCATTGCTCCTTAAAACAGTATCTCTTCAGAATTCAAAAAAGCTGAACTCAGGATTTCCCATATCACAAATGCTACCCTTTTACCAACTCTTAGATATAGCTTGCTCAGCTTTCGGCCAAGATTTACTCAAGAAGTTTGAGAAGAAATAAGAACTTTTGAGTGGGGTGAGAAACAAAGAAAAGTCACTAAAACATAGATGTTTCAGAATTGATCACTCCCTTTCAGTCATCTTACAAAGAATGTGCTAATGATATTCCCATTATCATTATTTCCTTAGGTTACAATACTATAATCATCTACAGGGCAAGAAAAGGGTATATTAATTAAGTCCTTAATCATGTTAAAATTGGCACTTTAAGAGATGCTGTTATGTACTACCTGCTGTAACCCAACAGAGCCAAACACGTCATCAAGTAAGGTTAACAAATACATTATTTTTAATATTTTCAGAAATTAGAAATAAGAATTATTGAGTTTTTTATGCGTTATGGTCATACATGGACTTTACATCTCCCTTCTAAGATGTTCCCAGTTAAAAGCAACACTGTGCTGAAAACTGTTTTTGCCTCATCTTTTGGTAACTCTTTTCATACAATCCTCGTATATAATGATTAAACTGTGTATTAAATATTGCTTTTTCAGTTTGTGTTTTGACCACTCTCCTTACTTTTCACTCTCATTCTTCTCTTTAATTCTTTATTGTAATATATAAATAATGCTGTTAGTAATCCAGAGGTAGTTAATGGTCTCCCTTCTTTGAACTCTTAATAGTCTTATCTGTACAACATAATAATTACATATAGTGTTCCACTAGGTGATCCAGGCTTAATCTGCTCAACTGTATGGGAAGTAGTTTAAAGGCAGAGTCCACATCATATCATTTTTGTCATCTCCTCTGTACTTGTCCCATTGATGGCCACATAGGGAGACATATATTGTCTTCCAAGTTCCCTTACGCTGTAGAATGCTAGACCTCCCTAGCATGATGTCCTTCTCTGTTCTACCACTGTGGAGAGCTCACCCTTGGCATGCTCTTTCCTTACTTCTCTTTCCTTGCTGCATTATCAGTATACCACTCTTCAGAGCCCAAACTGATAAGTAGTGTTTCTAACAGTAATCAATCAGGATTATGTTGTTTTTAATAGCAGTCAGCTAAAGACAATGCTTCTGTCTCTCTAAACTGGTGATGACTAAGGATCATAGCATATTAATGTTCAAAAAGTCTGGAGTTATGCAGGATTTTGAAATCCCTAAAATCATCTATAGTAGATGGTTAAGTACTCCTGCTGGGCTTGATTTAATTCTCACATCCTGATCATTCAGCTTGTTGCCTGTACTAGTTATTTCCTTTTGTTTTAGAGGAAGCTTTTATAGGAAGTGTTGATCAAGAATGAAAAAAAAAATCATGCTAATTTTCAAAAGCATAAGGTGCACTGTAGAAAAGAAAAAAAACAAGTAAAATGTTCTTTTTAAAAAAATAGAATAATTATGTTTGATAGACAAAGACAGAAAACAGAACACCGGAAATAGCATAGAAGACACATGGAGGGAAAAAAGGCACCAGTGTTTTTAAAGAATTAATGAACTAAGTGAATCAGAAAGAAATAACTAAAAATGAGTTGGCAATAATTAAGAAAATTTTGACTATTTTAGCAACCTTGTTACTCAAGCATTAGTCAGAGCACATATTGATCTTAAGCTTCTTACAATTGAAAATATGATATTTGAGTGTACAAGCAGTGAATCAGGGAGTGTTAGAGTGAGGGAAATAAGGATATTTGTAAAAAGTTGATTATCTTCAGGTAATATATGTGTTTACAATAATAGTACAATCTTTAAGTGCTCTAAAAAGAGATCGATTTATAAAATTTTGCTTCTTTCAATATTGAATAAGATAATTATATTTCTTCAAAAATTTCACTTTCCATCCAAGAGCGTACAGTTAGAAGCTGACTGTCTTTGAGTACTGTATTAAAGGGGTAGGACCGATATGTGATTTGTAATTATTGGCCTATAATGAGTCCTTTCAAATTTTTTGGTGAAAAGTCTGGTTTCTTAATTTTAGCATTTTATCTCTATATTAATTTCCTTGATAAATTCATCCAAACATTTATGGCAATATAACTGGATTTAATAGATTGAGGTCTTTAGTCATCAGACTTTGTTCACTTTGATTTACTAGCTTGTACCTGCTCTGTAAACATATATAACTTCTAGATATCTGACTTCTCTATGCAACATTTTCTCATTAGTCAACTTAGTGAATAATAATTTCTATGCTATAGGATTGTTAGGAGGATTCAGTGAAAGAAAATATGTCAAATACTAAATACTGGTTGGCTATAAAGTGTTTCATTTACTGTATTTATTAGATTCTAAGCTACATGTTTTTTTGCCATTTTAATATCTCTGAAAATCAGATTCAGCTTACTTTCAAAGGTGGCTGAATTTTGCCTGAAAAGATAGTTGCTAGGTAAATAATAAGATAATAAAATCCCTAAGAAATAAGATTCCATATTAAATTCTTAAAATTCTGTCAATTTTGTTAATCCCTTATTATGTATTTAAGATTTTTTAATAACTTAATTCTTCACTTCTTGTTGCTTCTCATTTTTAATTATTTTGAACTTTGTAAATGAACCTTGTTATTTTTCATTTTTTCATGAAGACCTCTTGAAAAATTGGGATGTGGCTTAGAATGGTTGACAGCTTAGAATCAAATCATCTGTGTATACATGTTCAATTCCTAATGCAATACAGTCATCAAATCTAAAACAATTTCTTGTTGAAAATGTCTAAGGGAATATTTCAAAATCCAAAAATTGGTAGTTAGTATAGGCAACCTGTGTTTTCAGAGATTCTCCCTGATATACATAGCTTACAAATTTGCTTTGAGCTCTCAGTTAAAACGTAGCAGTGACTTTTTTCAGGGTTAAAAATAAATATATTAAAATGATGATTGTCATTAGGAAATTTTCAAGCTATATCGTATTTTGCTCATAATGCATTTCTGAGCAAATTTTTAATGTATCAGTGTCATGGTTAGGAATAATCTCTTAAAATAAAACTAATGTTTTATATACAGTCTAATAGCACCAGATTTACTGTCTCTTTCATAATAATTTTAACATTTTCACCAAATAAATTGTTATGAAATTCTTATCCTCTGAAATTACATTTTTCAGTGTTATTTGTAAGTTAAATATGCATGAAATATAGTAGGAGTGGGAGATGTTGGTAGAATGGAGAGGTGTAAAAAAACATTAGACCACAGAACTGAATTCTAGTCCTGGCTTTGCCATTAATAATCTTTGTACATTTTGGCAAGTGTAGCTAGAGCATCACATTAATTACTATCATTCACTCAGTCTTTATGTGTCAGATGCTCTTCTAAGTTATTTATATATATTTGCTTTACTCACTTATTACAAAAGTCTATTGTCAAGACATGTAAAGGTCCTGAGACTTCACCCTACTTGGAAGCTAATATGTTAGTCTGTCATGATTGCACAGATGTTGGCAGAAGACATGAGACCCCCTTGGTTAAAGACAGAGGAATTGATTTCCCCTATCAAATGAGTCACAGTCAAGAGTGTTAACATTTGCACCAGTTCTTTGAGGAGCTGATGCTGCTCACAAGGTGGGTCATGTTACAGGAGAGGAATCCTGAGATTAGGGGACCCAAATCTTTTCTGTTGGGCAGTACGCATACCTTACCCATGTGTTAGAGGGAGTCGTCTCTCTCTTGCCACACAGAAAGCAAAGCTGCCCTTTTCTCTGGAGGCTGAGCAAGGGTGTCTATCTTTTAAGGCTGTTGTTCAAATATCTTTGAAAAGAGAGTCCAGAACAAAGGTAGTCAGTCTCTACTCAAAAGACAGGCATAAACATGAGAGACCTGTGGGGAATTGTCTACCAAGACCTATGAAGTGATACTATAATTAACTGATTTATAGATACATAAAGTATCTATTAAAGTAAGGAAATGAGAATCTAAGCAATTTGCCCAAGGCTGTGTGGAGCTGGATTCAAACCTAGAGAGTCAATTTCAAGAGCCGAGGATCTGAACCTGTTTAATCAATATTTCCTCTTGAATGTAAGCATTGTTATTTATATAGAGAAACATACAAATATAAGTTCTAATTGCCATCATCCCTGTACCTCACTTTCCTCATCTATAAAGTGGACAAGACACCAGGACAGAAAGTGATTGGAAGAGATGCTTTTTGATTTTTTTTTCGGATTTAAAATGCCATGCTTGTAAGTTCTGTCTCTTAGGATGAAGAAACAATGTGGAAATGAATGGAACACAGACCAGAAAGAAAGAGGAAAATAAGAGCATTTATTTGTCAGTGTGCACATAAAAACTTTTTATCAGGACTTTTGCACTCCTTAATTAAGTTTTGTGAGATTCTTTAGAAAATATGAGTGTTGAATTACTACCTAGGGTATTTCTGGCTTTTCTAATTATAGCTCATGTCTAGAGTAAGCAGATACTTTATTTTCCAACTACCCCTATCGTAAAACTTCCGTTTTCTATAATATGACTGAGAATACTATCTAAGAATAAAATGAAGGCAGTCTTTAAGCTGTTCAGATCTGGCATATTACCAGGGAAGCATGTCCCAGAGAAAGCATTACCAAAGAAGGGAAGGAAAGGCAAAGAACTGTAATAACATTAGTGAGAGAGTCAGGCTGTGAATCCTCTTCACATCCAGAGAAGCTCAAGAGATGTTTTCCTTCAGTTGGAACCTGACTTTAAAACTATATATATAGATATTGACTTATACTCTAACTGACCCAGAACATAGTATCTGACACTTTATCTTACAAGTTAGATTGTGGTCACACACTGCCTGTTTACTGAAGCGTTTGAAACCTCATTTTCTTGCCAGAGAAATTCAAGAACAGTCCTCCTTTTCCTTTGCATACTAGCATTTGTTAAGAGTCTATCCTTGACCCTCCCCTTCTCTCATTCTATCCACTTTCTTCTGGGTGTCTGCTCCCTGGCTTTAAAGGCCATTTATATGCTAATTAATTTTTTTAAATCTCTAAATGTAGTTCAGCATGCTCTCTTGAAATCCCAATGCACACAATCAACTTTGTCTTCTTTACTTTAATTTTGACCTTTGTATAATTCTCTACTCTACTATATCCAGAAGAAACTCTATAAAACTCATATCTGGATCATTTTAGCATAAAATCTCTCAATGACTTTCAAATACAGATTGGATAAAGTCTGAACTACTAATATGACTTACAAAGCCGCCGTAGTTTGGCCTCTGCTCATTTCTCCTGCCTCTTATTTACTGAGTATCTTCATTCTCAATATACTGGAATATTTCAGACCCTTACACCAAGCTCTCTTCCCCAACCCCTCACAGATTCTCTATCCTGTCTTAGACCTCATTTCCATTGTAAATGCTCATTCCTCTTTACCATACTCACCTTAACAAATTGCATACTTAGAGAGACTTCCCTGACCTCTAGATCACTATAAGTTCCTGTAATTTCTTGAACTTCCTCTGTCGTTAATACAATATTTATTTTATAGTAATTGCTTATAGCAACACTCTCTGCCTCACTGGGCCTTCAACCTGGCATGGCATGATCATACTTGAATCCCCAGCATCTGGCCTTGAACATGGCACTTAGTAGGAACACAATAAGTTTCTATTGAATGAAAAAGTCAACAAAAAGAGGACCAATCCAGGTTAACTTTTGGGAGCCAGGAAACTTGCCAGTACACTGAAGCAGCACTTAGTCATCAGGAATTGAGGTCTGGAGATAACTCCTACTAGACTTCTTTCACCACGTGTCAAAGGTGGAGCTGAGACAATGTGCTTGCCTTTGGTCCCTTAGAAAAATCAAATACTAACAGCAAAAATTAGGATATTTCAAATTAGTCTCGAATAAAAATAGGCAATGCCAGATTTGTTATGCCTATGTTTTATACATTATACATCTTCCATGTTTAAAAATTAAAATTTTATAAAATGCAAAATTTAAAGTAGGATGCCTAACCTTGCTCCACTGTCTCCAAATTTAATGTCTTGAATTCCATCAAATATACCATCAGAGCACATGTTGACTCCAACAATAGAAAGCAACAAATGCATTCCAGATCAAGTTTAAATTATAGGACTCTAAAGCAAAATTTATGAAAGTTCTCATCCCTACTCCTAATTCAGCAGCTTCCAGGGACATATCTGATCTGAGGGATGAGTGCTGTTCTTGTGGGTTCTAACCATTGCAGTGGCTGCTTGAAGTAGACCTAGGTTTTCTTCAGTGTAAGGGGAAATATGAGTAGAATAGAGGCAGAAAAAAATGAATCAAACTCTTCTGTTTTTCTGCTCTACTATTTATCACAAGCTATGTTGTATATATAATTCCATGATAAATAATAACCATGAAGTTTCTAAGGAACCATGGACTTTTCAAGCCAACAACAATAGAACATTTAAATTATTGCAAAATTATATCGAGATAAGAAGTTCTGACTCATCTCATTAGCCCCATCAATAAAGCAACAAGCTTATAATTAGACTGAATTTAACTTCAGATTTGTATAAGCAGTCCTTGTTTGGTCTGTTGTCCTAGAAAAATTACTGAGAGTAACCATTTCATTCTAAAAGAAATGTCTTTGGAATATAAAATATTTTACATGGCTACCCCAAATGTAATGGACATTTAGCACAATATGAACCCACTAGGTTGTTTCTGTTTTTGTTTTTCATAGTTGTTTTTATTAGCGCCTACTGCGTGCTGGCTGTGATAACTTTTTTTTTTCACTTGCAAACTAATTTAGTTTTTACAACAAATCCACTATGTAGATAGTATCACTCTTCTAAAAGACAGGAAGTATGGTGTAGTAATATTGAAGCAGTGCCCAAGGCCACACAACAAGTACATGACAATCACAATTAGAAGCCTTTCTGGGAAAATAAAAAGCCCATTCTCTTTTATTAAATATGTGCGGATTCAAAATTGAGCCTTAAAAATAGACACTCTTGGTGTAGCTTGGTGGCCTAATGGGTTAGTCCACTGCATCATAGTTCACATTCATCCCAAGGTTCTGGTTCAAGACCCTGGCCGGGAGAAACAACCAAGATGAACAACTAAATACAACAAATAAAGTGCTTCTTACTCCACTGTCTTCCTGCCTGCCTCTGCTCACCTTCATTCCTACCTGCACCTTTCCTTTACAGACAAACATTCTCCTCTTTTCTCCTAACCCCAGTCCCAAACAATAAATAAAACACACAGATTGAAACAGCAAGCAATCCAGAGTGACTAGATGCAAGACGGAGTCTAGTTTACTCCTGGTTGATGAGGCATGACTGACTTAAGCACAGATACTGGAATAAACTAGAAATTCTAACAGCTCTATTTTCTCAAATATATTTTTAAACCAGGTTATATGCATCAGGGAGCTACCTTAAATAAGAAAAAATGACTTCATTATATACTTCTCCTTTACTTTGTGGCACTGGAAACAACGGAACTCCTCCCTTGCCTGCTGTCCTCTGCTACAGTCTTTCCCACAACACAGTTATGAAGAGATAATAGACCCTCAAATAGAAGTTTCCCGATTATGAGTCATGACTTACTCAGCCTTTGTTACAGAGAACCTGGAAGTCTTTGAAAAACACTGTTGACTTTGGCCAGCTTAACTCCCTGTTCTGTTATCAAGAAACAAGTTACATGACTAATTTGCTTGAGAAGGTACCCCTGTACTGTGTATATTAAAAACCGTCTCTGTTAAAGATGGTGGTATATAATACATGGTGTTGAATATTTGTATAAATGAAGATATATAATCATTTCCTTGAACAAGGCTTCACAATTAAAAGCTCCTCAATAAATATCTGTTATATTGAGTTAAATAAAAATACCAAAAAAGCTAAGGAGGTCGTTTTTCTCTCTCCCTCTTTCTTTTCCCCTATACACAAGAAACATAGCAATATATGAATACACACTTAAATTTAGCTAAACATATCAGATATAAAAGCAACCACATACTTCAGCATAATTCTTTTAATAATAGTTATTACCTTTTATATAACTCAAATAATTTCTGAAACACAAGAGTAGGATGTATTATATAGGATATGTATTACATAATTATAAAAATACATTATTATTCATTTAGATTGAGCTACATCATTTGTTGTTTAATACTGTAGTATAAACATCTTAGAGTCTTATATGTAAAAACATAGATAATTTTGCCTAAGTAGTAGGATTGCCAAATAGATAAAATTAGATGATGCTTGTGAAATTCAGTTCCTGACAAATCTCAGATACTCTATAAACCAATGACATTCTCTTTTTAACGCCAATGAAACTTTAGATACAGACAGAAACCTATTTTATTCAGGAGAAAAATCAAGTTCAATTTTATGTGTTCAAGGCACTATTTAAAAATATGGAAACTTTATCACTGTAAATATTGTTATATTGTTGTTAGTATATAAACATAAAATATTAACTTTAAGGTTGACTTGAGAAGTAAAATTTTATAGTCTATACTTTTCCAGAGTATAGACTCAAGAGAAAGTATTTTAAATGCCTTATTTTATATGCTTCGAACCAAAGAAATGGAAAGGAAGGTAAAATAGCAAGTTTTCCTCCATCCTTCAGTTCCAGTGTAGTCCTTAATTTATTTTATGGGCATGTCATACTTCTTAACCATGATTGGTTTAGGAAGGCAGACCTAATTCAGTCAGTAACAGTACTCTCCTGCCCATTAAAAATTATTCAAGAATAAAGAGGTGATTTAACTTTGGTTGAGACCCAAACTGATTTTCTGAAAGCTTTGTTAAGGAAATTCTCTCATTCTTTCAATAATTGCTGAAAGAGCTGATTTTTCTTTTTCTGAGTATTTTTGTACATAGATTCAAACTGTTGTTTGTAGTCGTCTTGCTACTGTTTGAAGATTATGCAGATACAGAGAGGTAATAAAAGTTAACAAAGATGTAGAAACATGGAGCTGGAGAAATTAGATTTTGTCAGCATTAGGCTTGAAGCTTGATTTCTAAGGTCAATACATTTTCTGAAAGTATGATCCAAGACTAAAACCATCAATCTCATCTGAGAACTTGTTAGAAATAAAAATTCTAGTGATTTATTTCAGACCTGGAATCAGAAACTTGGGGTAGAGCTCAACAATCTGCTTTAAGAAACTCCTGAGGTAATTCTGCTGGAGGCTAAAATTTAAGAACTACTGGGTTAAGTCAGTTAATAGCTTTCTGTTCATATATATTGTGTGTGTACATTTATATATTACTATTTAATGAAAGTACACCTCTAAAAAGCACATATAAAAATTACTTTTCTTTGAGGAAACACAGAGGTCCAAATAATTTCAGGATATGAAAATGCATTTTCCATTTGTGATATAGAGGTCAATCAACCCTATGTTGTACAGCATTCAGTTCCCAAATTGTAGATTTGCTTTTGTTCCTTAGCTGATCAAGTCAGAGTTTATTGTCTGAGTTCGGTAACTTAGACTTCAGGGTAGTATATTAGTTGTGGCTGCTTTAGGGCAGAACATAAGCATATAGTCATAGCCAGTGGGCAGATGCTTAATGAAACAACCCATTTGCATAAGACTCCTGTGAGCTTCAGTCTACCCAGAAAGGAAGCTGACTATGTGAGGTTATATATCTCAGAAAAACTCTTGAGCCAGAAACCAATATAACCAACCAGGTCTCTCTCACATACTTTCATTTATCAAAAGTTACGTGTTTCTGTCTAGATTTAGCAGTACTAGTAGTTACATAGCCATGAACCATGATGATAAACTGTCACACTCAGGACTCTTAACAAATAGCAATTTACAACCAGCAAGTAGAAAATATACACATTTGAATAACTTTTTAGTTATTTGTTGTTTGTAATCATGTGTTTTCTTCCCAGGCTTCTATCTCCAACACAAATTGAGCAGGGGAAACAAAATACAGAAGCCAATATAGCATAGATGTTAAGAGCTTGACTGTATAATCAAACAATCCTAACGTGAATCGTATTCTAACACCAAAGAACTATATGACACCTAACCCTTCAAATCTACCTTGTCGGGCTATTGTAAGGAATAAGTAAAATAATAACATGTATGATGCTTAGCTGAATCACACAGAGGAATCACTTACTAAAGGGCAATATCTAATAATATTGTTCTCTTTATTGATACTTTCTTCTTCTGTCTACATTCTGTGTCATGACTGCTTATTGGGATAGAAGCAACAAATGCATTGATACAAAACTTTGGCAATAGCATGTGCCTTCTTATCCCTGTAATGAATAGAGAATTAAAAATAAAAAAATGTGTGTAATCATTTCCAGACAGTGACGTTTTAAGGGATTTCAGAACTCCTGGACTGCTAGAGCACAAATAACTGAAAGGAAATTTATGTATTTGGCAAACTGTTACTTAGTGATCCACCACTCAGGACTTCCTTAGGCAAGCTGGTAACAGGATGAAAAAATACTCAGACTGCCAAGTGTAAGCATACCAAGCATGGTGGCTCTCCTGTGGTGACATTGAAGCTCCTAAGATATTTCCATCTGACACACACTTTGATCAAATTGACTGAGCTCGATTTATCTCATCTCAGAATGTAAAGGGAACACTCTGGGCAAATGCACTGGCAAAATGTAGGCCCTTCTCTCTCCATCTCTGAAATCTGTATCTAAATAAAGCAAGTGAGTGTCAGTCTCCCCTTGGACCTCATATGAGACAGGTCACCCGAGATCCTTCCAAACTTAGGGTGTCAGGATCAGACCAGACCTTATGTGCCCCCTCCAAGCCTTCCTGTTCTATATCGCCCTGCTACCTTCTTTATCAGCCTCTCAACTGTGCAGAAAGCAGGAAAGGGGAAGCCCAGTCCCCATGGTCAGATATCATCTTTTTTCACACCACCACCCCATATTTTTAACCTTCAAAAGGAAATGTGACATCAATGGGCAATGCGCAAGTGAGTATTGTTGGAAGAAAAATCTTAAATATGAATTTGTTTCTTAAGGAAAGAGACTTTTTAACCTTTTGAGGAGGTTTGCAAACAACAAATGACTTTTAAAATGCAATTATGTTTCTTGTCTAGTAGGCTCATTTGGAAGATAAATAAGACCTTGAAACAAGTTTTGGAAATACATCAAGTCGTAGGACCAAAATGATCTAAACAAATGATCCATCAATTAAAAAAAGACAAAAGCTACTCATGGGATCCCAAGGACAACACTTTAAAGGTTAGCAAGAATACCTTACTAATTAGGGTCTTCTCTCTCCTGCCAGAATAGCTTGTCAAAAAACCTCAGCTATGCCAGATGTCTAAGACTTAGAATGATCACTGCCTCTGTTACATGAGCTGAAGATCAAGGTTCCCAGACTCCTTTTATAATTGAGGTACAATATAGAATTCTGGGTTTCTTTTGAGGTTTAAAATAATTAAAAAGTTATTCACTTCCAATCCAGATTCCATTTTCTTTGAAATTCAGTAATTGAACTCACTTTCCCAGCCTTTATTTTTCTTCTGTTGTGTTACATTCTGCTGTTAATTGATAATGTTCACTAGGACAAATCTATCTTATTCTTCTGTTGACCCCTCCTCAAGGATTTTGCCAAGTTAGAGGGAAAAGGATATAGGATTATTATTTAGAATGGATTTTAGATTACACTAAAGAAAAGAGTAGCCACACTGAAATAAGAAGATGAGCATTTTGATAGACACGTTATTTCTAAAAAGACAATTTACCTTTTGAAAATATTTACAACTTATGCCATCCAAATTAATGCCATTATTACAATTTCAACATGTCCTGGGCCAGAATATCAATTTAATTATTTCTCAATAATGCAAGTAAGGAAGGCTTCCAGCACAGAGACTCATTAAGAGCAGCCATTTTCAATAATAATGGTAAAGTATCTCTGTATATAGTTACATGGTACTATGAAAAAATTCATATGTGGAAGTCCTATCTTCTAGCACCTCAGAATGTGACCTTATTGGGGAATAAGGTCAGGTTTTTGGAGATGCAATTAGTTAAAATGAAGCCCTACTGAAGGAGGGTGGGCCCCAAACCACTCTAACTGGTGCCCTTATAAAAAGGGAAAATCTGAAAACAGAAACAGGCACATATAGGGGAACACCGTGTGAAGATTGGAGATAGACTACTTCAAGCCAAAGAGTGATGAGAAACTAGAAGAGGCTAGGAACAGATCCTTCCTGAGTCCCTTCAGAGAGCATTGCTCTGCTGACACATTGACTTCAGACTTCTGACCTCCAGAACTGTGAGACAATAAATTTCTGTTGTTCCAGGCCACCCAGTTCGTGTTGCTTTGTTAAAGCAGTCCGGGTGAGCTAATACAGATAACAGCATGTTGGGTGCTGGGAGTTTTTGTTTTTGTTTTTTAGCTCTTTCTAAAATGTGCTGCTTCTTTCAAGTGATTACAAAAATTTTGAAACGAGTTTTGGAAGAACCATGAAACATGAGCATGTCCATATACATTTCTCATTAACTCTGTCTCCCTTCCCTCTTCTCCTCGTCCTTCTCTACATACTCAGACTTCATGCCATGATGAAGGTGATTTCACAAGAAAAACAACTTTCTGCCTTTTTTGGTCCACAGTCTACAGAAGAAAAGCATAGCCAGCCTTCCATGTGACACAATTAGCTGTTTGGCTATAATAGGCCTGCTCTTCATCATAACGTTCCCAGTCTGGCTGCTTTCGGAAGCTAAGTGTATCATTTTAGATGGAAATGGGGCCCTTAAACTAGCAACTGCCCCTACATTTAACCAAAATACTCTCAACAAAAATAAGAGCTTTTCCTTTCTATTAACCTATAAAGTAAACTCTTCCCTTCCAACATTGACAAATACCCCAGCAAACTTTTCAACGGTATTTGAATGTGACTGGTTGTCTAATAAGATGTTGAGAAAGTTATATGTGAGCCCACAAGCACAAGTTTTTGAAGAAGCATGTATTTGAAAGACTGACATATAACATATGCATAAGTAAATACAGACAGAACAGAAAGTAAAAGATAATTTTGTTGTGTTGTGCATTCAACAGGAACTCTGTTGCATGTTGATTGAGAATATTGAAACTATAGGATAATTAATTAGTATGTATGTTGTCTAGTTTAGGTTTACTTGAGTTTGACTAAAACTGTAGTTACAGACTGGCTCAACTTTTAGAAAACTCTTTTTACTTCTCTTGCTCTCAAACACATTGTTAAGTCATTAAATGGATAAAGGCTTTGCCACTGATTTTCACACTCTTGTAGGAGCTTATAAAGGGAGTGTTTGGGACCAAGGCCTCTAAATGGGATTCAGGTATGGGAGGACATGGTAGTGGTAATTCATCTTGCTCTAAGATGAAGTATCTTGTTGGATAATGGAACCCAGATCGCCAGGTCACGTTGGAAGTCTGCTTTAGTCTGAGCACACAATCAGGGTGGATATAAAAAGAGTTATTTTTCATCTAGTGAGAGATTGGCAGAGAGGATGTGGGAAAGAAATGCAAAAGGAATTAAGAATTTACAAACAAGATGGTCTGATTATGAACAACTGAATTTATTGAAAATGAATGTACTTTAAAGTTTCATTGTGGAAAAATCCTAGACAGAGACCTATCTTTAGTGTTTACCATTTTCGAGAGTGTTGATTTTTCTATTTTAAACTCCTCCATAGTTGCAACCTAGTTACTAATATGAAATTGAAACCAGAAAAAATTAGTGTGTGTTAGATTTTAATTGTATAAATATCTTTTACAAGTAAAGTAAAATAGTTTCCTAATTTATTTTATTTTTTAGAAAGTTGTGTTTTCCTATAGAAAAAAGCTCCTACGCTTCCCCCTCTAAAAATTTTGCTTAAAAAATTTCTGCAACATCATCAAATGAATGGATAAAGGTGTGGTTTGTATATATGCATATATATGTATTACACACACACACACACACACACACACACACACACACACACAATGGAATACTACCCAGCCCTAAAAAGATAAAATCCTGTCATTTGCGCCAGTATGGGTGTGGCTACAAGTTATTACACTAAGTGAAATAAGTCAGAAGGAGAAAGACAAATATCCATGACCTCACTCATAGGTGGAATAAAAAGTAACAAAGTAAGAGAACAGACAAAACAAAAATCAGTCCTCGTACTTTGACAATAAAACTCAGGTTACAAGCAGGGAAGATGGGGAGCAAAGATGTGGACAGTAGAGGAGGACTTATGGTAATTTGGTGGTGGGTGTGCTGTGTTACTATTCCGAAGCTCTGCCCAACACATTTTTTAATACTATTTTTTTGTTAGAACAATTTTAAGGAAAAATTGCAAAGACAATACAGAGAGTTTCCACATGCTCACATCCACTTTTCCCTATTATTAACAACTTACATTAGTATGCTTCATTTGTTAGAATTAATGAGCCAATATTAACATATGATTGTTAACTAAATTCTATGCTTTATTCAGATTTCTTTAGTTTTTATCTAAGGTCCCTTTTGCTTCAGGATCTCATCCAGGATACCACATTTCATTAAGTCATTACATCTCTTTAGCTTCCTCTTGGCTGTAAATTTCACAGACTTTACTTGGTTTTGATAACATGCATAGTTTTGAGGATTGCCAATTAGATGTATTTTTAAATGCAACTCATTTGGGATTTGACTGATATTTTGTTCTCATGATTAGATTGAGAGTATGTGCTTTGGGGAGGAAGACCACTGAGGTAAGATGCCTTCTGCACCGCATTATACACACTATTAATATAATAGTATGTTGAAGTAACTGTTGACATTAACCTTGATCTCCTGCTTATGGTCCATTGTAAAGTTACTCTCCAACCCATTTTCTATATACTATTTCACAGGACATTCCTATGCATGGTTCCTGTTTAAAGGAGTAGGAGTTATAGTCTACCTTCTTAAGGATAGAATAGCTACATAAACTATTGCAATATTTTTGCAAGGGAAATTTCTCACTTATCCCCCATTTATCAATTCAGTCATTTATTTATGTCAGTTATGAACTTGTACATATTTATTTTATGCTTCAGATTATAATCCAACATATTTTGTTGCTCAAATTTTTCATTTTCACCATTGAGAGCTTTTTCCACTGACTCTTGTGTCCCTTTGACATACCACTATCACTATGATTTTGTTTTTTCTAGACAGTTCTTTACTTCCTGGCAATACAATAAAATTTTTAGAATTATTAAAATAATTATAGCTTCAATAATTTATTAAGAACAAACAATATAAAATGATGTCAATTGTGACATAAATAACATAAAATATGGAGAGAAGTAAAAATGTTAATATTTTATATGCCTCAACACATTTTTAAATGCTTAGACAATTTATTGATTGTTGGAGCTGGATTGTAATATCATATCACTTTTCTATTTAAATTTTAGATAGTCTTCCCTAAGGAGACCCTAAAATGTGTGGCTTCTGATTATGTAAAGAATATCTCCCATATATTACCAGTTCTAAAAGTATTGGTAGGAGACTATTTTAAATGAGTATTTTTGTATTTGTTATTTTACTGGCAGTTTTATTGGCAGTTTACATAATGATCTTAATGTTTGTACTATTAGAAACTTCCTTCTTCCACATCCAAGAAGGAAGATAGTGCCTAATGGTATAACAGAGAAGGAGAGGACCTATAATATGCCCCAGTTATAACATTGTCTTATTTTGTATCCTTTGACAAGCCACTTTGCTATGTGAGGTCTCAGTTTCCTCATCTATGTATTTTGGGGTGATTGTAGATAACTGAAGCTTTCTTCTAACACTGTGATTTTATTCTTTGCTCCTCTTTAGAATCTCAGACACTGACCAGTCTCATTAACACAGCATATTCTTTTCCCTTTGGCTACCTTTCCTCCTACTCTTACCACAGTAAATTTCCTTTGTTTAGTTGTCAGTCCCCTTTCCAGACCACTCCTTAAGTACAATGTGTAATTTCCCTGGCTTTTATTATCTAGAGATTACTTTCCTTTGTTAATTGGCTATGCTTTAATTTTTTAATATTGTATCTATTTAGGAAGAACTTGCTTTGTGTGAAAGTAATTAAATTTTACAGGGCAAATTAAATACAAGTTGATGTTCTTATACTTTATCGAAAAATCAGCGCAGACTGATTACTAAATTTTAAATTAAATTTATTTCCTTCTCTTCACCAGGAATACTTCATGAACAGAACGTAGGTTCTTGACGACTTTCACCTTTTAGACTGCTCACTTTTCTAAGGACAGATCTTAGAAGATAAGAAATTGAGCCTGAAAAACAACAAAACACCAAAGGGTCTTACTCAGGATATATTTGATAAGTTCTGTTTTCCTTGCTGCTAAATGTATCCTGCTGCCTTGAAAGAAATGATTACACCTACCTTATACAGTGAGCAATTTTCTCTCCAGGGAGTATTTTACTCATTCAAGTTCACTGAAGGTCAAGCTAAGAGCAGTCCTAGTATAATTCATATTTCTTCCCACAGACATCCTTAACTGCTTCAGGATGTATGACTAATTAGAAAAAATATACACAGCAGGCAGAATGTGACACAAAGTAACCACCTACACAGGTTGCCATTGTATTTAAATCATATAGATTGCCCTATGAGTCATTAACTTTTATCAAAAGTCTTCAAAATCAATATACTAACAATATAATATATGTATATTTATATATATATATGTATATGCATTCAAAAGTTAAGAGAAGTCAAATGACAGATAATAGGAAAGCAACATTTCTTCCTTGCAGGGAGTAATTTGTAAACTTAGGGATTATATACTTAAAATCAGAAAATTAACTGTCTCTAATGAGCAATTCTATTTTTCCCCCACCTTCTACAGATCTTGAAGCACAAGTCTTAGTTCAGGGACTTGCAGATGTTCCTTACGCCTCTGAACCAATTGCCATTTAGTTTTTGAGTGTGAATTTGACCTTCTTTTCTGGCTGGCCAAACAAGTATTCTTGACTTTGTCGATATTTGAAGTTCAATAAATGTTTATTATTAGAATTAGGAAAAAAGAAGATTTAAATGGACCTCGAATGGAATTCAGGAGGTCTCATCTTGGATATCTCTGACTAATCACATAAGCATGTCCTTACAAACATCTTCAGGCAGCTCTCTGTGAGGTGGCATGTTTATCTGATCTGCCCACTCTGGGTGGGCCCTAGAGCTTGAGCAGCCACAGTGTCCAGATACTATCAGATGCAATAATATCTCAAAGGGTTTTAGATAGGAACTTCACGGAGATGACAAATTTAACACTATGGAATAATTTCCTATTCAAATTACCACAGAATTACCTTAAACATGAACTTACCTACAAAGAGTCTTCAACAGGATCAAAGTCCCTTGTCTATTCAGGAATTGTTTTAAATAGAGAAACAAAATAAACTTGTATGTTTTTTAGCTCTAATTTGTTACGTTTCTAAATTAACCTACAGAGTTTTCAACTGTCCAGATTCAACTGATATTCTTTTTATATCCAATTTATTCTTTCCCCAGATAAAACAAGCAAAACTAACTTTCATTAAGGAACTGGTGCATTTGCAGAACTGTTCTAAACTCTGTGTCTTAGAAATTCACTTTTCTTCTCTTGAGCTTTTATAGCTCTTTTCCAGGGCATGCTCTATCTCAGTCTACAACTGCTCAGTGTTATTCTTTAAAAGCTATCTTATCAGGAAGGAGTTTGCTTTCCTTCAGTGTTTTCTACTGAATGTGGGTGGGAAGTTTCATTGTCTGGGAATGGCTGCTGTGTCTGTGTGCACTTGAAATCCATGTCTCTCTCTCTCTCTGTCTTACATACTGATTTTCAGGGTGAACTTCTAGAATATGTGTTTTAGAATCTCTAGCTGCTTTGAGGTTCTTGTTGATGGGTTAAGATCTCGACAATGCCAGCAGCTGTGGGAACCAGTCAGGGGCTCGACAGTGCAGGTGCATTTGTGAGTCTTAAAAGTAATCCTCTTTGATAATACCATTGGTTACTCTGCATTAGACTATTTCCAGGTTTTCTGTGATGTCTTATTCGAGTCAAGACTGGTGTCACTTGAACGAAGGGAAATTAGAAGGGCAGAGCCCTCCCAAGGGCTGAAGAATGATCCCCTCACTCAAAACAGATCTACCCCAACACACACAGGCCTCGGCAGAAGTGCAGAGATGACTCGTACACTCACTACAGATATTTTAAAATTGACTCAAGCTACACTAATTGTCTAGAATATGTCCCATCCTCCTACCTTTTCAAATCTATCTTTATAATTACCTAGAAGTTCAGTATAAATTTATAATTCTTTCATCTGACCACTGCTCACAACCCATCCCATTTTTTCCCACATTGACTGCTCCATATGAGGCAATATTCACCCATGTGGGGATATCCCAGGCCATACTTCCAATCTCCACATATACATACGTTAGCTGTACCTTGAGCCTGTAAGGTGTGCATACCACGTGCTCTAGTTTTAGCATGAAAGGCCCAGCAGAGAAGGCTAAAATCCCTCTAGGCATGGAGTTCTGGGTACTCAGGCTCACTGATTCCCATCCCATGGATTGGGACTTGGAAAAAGTTAGAGCAGGTGCCTTGCCCAGTTCTCAGAGTAGAAATGCCAGAAGAGGAAGGTTGTCCCAAATGATTACTTCGTAGGTATAAATAGCAGCAGAATCAGCAATGGAATGTGGAGAGAGAGAGAGAGAGAGAGAGAGAGAGAACGAACAGAAGAAACTAAAAAGATCGTGTCAGAGATTACAAGATCCTGAGAACCTCTCAGAAAAAGCTGGTTCACACTGAGAAAGGTTCATTTCAAACAGATAAGTCATTGAAAGTTTCAACTATAAATTATAGTTTGGAAATAAAGAGGTGTATCCTTTGAATTGGATTTTATAGACACTGTTTCCATTTAACAATTGTTTCATTACAATGCATTTCCCAGATAGAAGAAAATAGAGTACAAGGAGCTAAGAAGTTTGTCCGCAATCATGTTTCTACTGCAGAGCAGAGTGAGTTATTTGGATTATAAATCTAGTGCTCTTCTGTATCAGGGTATATGAGGAAAGTCAACTAAAGGAAGTGAGAGTAGGTTTGGGGTAGATATTTTAATGAAAATTTCACTCATCTTGCTGTGCCTGGATGCAAGGAAAACTTCTCACTTCATTGATTTTCCTCAATATGTCTTCTCATCTACTGATATTTGTTATTGAGTGACTTGATTCCCTGGTTCTTGGGGGCATTTTTATTCGTTAGTGATTTCCTTTAGCTAATTTTCTGCACTGATATATTTTTTAATGCTAACTACAACGAATTTCTACTTTGAGTCAACATCATTAACCCATTTTCCCAGTAGGGTATGATTGACCTTACTGAAAAACTGTTTCCTCATTCTCATGACTTGGGTATTGTTCTGACCATTTTTAATATTTCTTTTCCCATTCTATGTGACTATTTTGTTTAATTTTATTAATATAACATTATATAGCTCTAAGTTCTGTATCATTATAAATTAACATCTGTATTTTTTGCATTAAGTTCAACACTGTCAATCTAACGCTATCCTTCATTGTAACTGTTCTTATATCTCTAGACTTTTGCTGCACATATTTGATACTTTAAAAATGGAATCAAGAATAAGTGCTACCTATAACTCTATTCTCTGTAACAAAGACAACAAAAATAATGACTAGACTCTGTTGAGTATTTACTATGTTGGCACTATGCTAAGCTCTGTACATCTAGCTGGTTATTTGCTGTCATGGTTCCATCAAGGAGGAATGATCACTCCCATTTTGGAAGTGAGGAAACTGGCAGAGAGCATGACATGAGCTGCTTAAGGCCAGTAATGATGCAGCTAGGATGTAAGCCCCCGTCTGATTCACGCCATGTCCTTTTCATTAAATTATGCTTCTCATGTGTTTTATAATACAATAATTTAGTGTGCATGTTTTCTGTTTCCTGGAAGAAATGAATCATTATTTAGAGTTATCCCCTAACACATAAAATATGATTGTCTTGGGAATGTTAGAGCAAGAAAGGGCTTTAGAAGGGACATCTACTGAGACGCTCATCAGCTGATCAGAAAATAGCAGCTCAGAGACATTGGTAACATGCAGAAGGTCTTGCTTCTATGAGTCGCATATACCCGTGTACCCTTGTTTTCCAAGTTGCTATTCCCATTTTTCATTTCTTCCCACAAACATTTTTAGGGAGCAATATGAATCCACTTGTTCCTATATAATGGTTTTTCTATCACCATTATTTTAACCTCTATTACAACAATGAAACTAACATTCTCTAAATGACCATGGAAAAATTTTGAGTTACAAGTCCTCAACTGAAAATTCAAGAATGGAAAAGATGTATACAGATGGAGTATCCCTTTTCAAAAGGCAAATGGAAAAATATTTTTGTTACCATCCGAAATCTGATGAAATCTAGACTATTTTTAAATGAACAGTATGTGGGCTTTAAAAGAAAAGCTTTATTACTGTTACATTTAAAGCCATATAATTGCCCTATGAACACTTTACTGAAATGAATGATGGTACGTGCCAAGATTTGTAAACCAAGAGATAAAGTATGACAAAATTTACTTAACTTCACTGATGTAATGCTTATTCCCTTACCTCCAATAATAATAATAAGCTCAAATAGAACAGCTTATTAACCATAGATCAAAAGGCTAGCACACACAGCACCAAAACCAGAATACTAGATAAAATAGTGAATTAGAAATTATTAGTAGGTGAGTCTTGATTTCCAAGTATACTGCTATTTCTACCACATCATTCTCAAGCAGTAATCACTGTCAGAAACAGGCGGGGGTGCTCTCTACTTCTGCCATTCCTGAGGGTGAATATGCCATAAGGAATTTAATAAGGGACTAAAAGGATTAAATTCAGAATAAAAACAACTCATTAAAAAAAAGTGTATGCACAGGACCACACACATTTCAAAGTATTATCTGGTGCATTATTCAGTGTTGCTCAAGCATGATATTAGAATTCTTACATGCCAGAGCCGGAAAACTCAAAGGTAAAAATCAATAGGCAGCTGCTACATTCAGCTTATCACATGCCTTGTAGTAGAAGAAATAGACTAGCTATTAAATAGATTCACTACCTACCCACCTATTAAATCACACTGCTCTATGTCTATCTTTCTATTTGCTGCATACTTTATATAATTGTATGAGCAGCCCCACATTCCAATATTTGCTCAATTTGCTTTGAAAATTATCACAAAATGGTAGCTAGACTATCATTATAAGACTATTTACATTTTTTAAAGTTTGACTGAATCAATTAGGAAATCCCCAGCACAGCTTGTTCCGGGATAGCCACATTTTTTTTTTTTTCCTTTTGGAAAGTATTGCAGTTTGTCTCTCTCAGGAAAGTAGGCTATTTATGTATTTATGTATTTATGTAGGTGTGTGGTTTTTTTTGAGATATTAAAAACTAAAAATAATTACAGGACTTTATAAGAACAGTAAAATGTTCTGACACCTTAGTCAAAGACAGTTACAAGGTCTGAAGTTTTAGAGACATCACAATCCTAAAATAACAACTTATTTGGATAAATTTTAGACATTGAGGAAGATCTTAGTATAAAGTAGGATCAAGTGTGAACTGGAAAAAATATAAAGCTAGGTCTTTAAACTTTCTGGGAAAAGACATAGATGGTAACTCACAGCTGAGCCTCCAACACACAGCCTCTGCCTGTCCATCAGTAGCTGCTCCCGCTTGTCTTCACTGCCTCCTGTCACAGTGGGGGAGAGTTCCTCCTCTTCTCTGTAATCAGCTTTCTCCTTGTGTCATATAGAGCCCATATCCAATCACCTTTTTTTGGAACTTTGCACTATTGCTTATCTCCTCTCTTCCCATTTATTAACAAACACAATCCTTTCAAATAATTCTCCTTCTATTGTTTCCTTTCAAACAGAATTTAGGCATGCCTTAGTCCTTTACATCTGAGACCCACAGAGTTCTCTCATTCTCATCTCCTTCACAGACAGCTTTATGAATCTTGCTATTTCAATGCCTTCATTTCCTATTCATTGTATTCCTTTTATGAAATGTGTTAAATCTTTCAAATATGTGTATACTTCTCAATTGCTCCAATATGAGTCCCCTTTTCCCCTTGCACCTGAACCTCTCTCATTGAGGCCACCAGTGACCTTTGTATTGTTCACAACACTGGCCATATTCAAACTAAATCATACTTGACACCTCAGCAAAACATGGGCTAGTCTCCTCCCCTGGCTTAAATGCCTCTGTCTTTTCCTGGTTTTACTACATCTTCTATGCCACTCCTTTCCGATCTCCGTTAGCATCTCTTCCTCCTCTAATCCCATGGCTAAATGACAGAAGTGCTTAGGTAACTGTTTGAAATGGTCCTCCTTCCTATTTCACAACATTCACTTCAAAGGCAATCTCAGAAAGTCCTATGAGTCATGTACCAATTAAGTACAGAAAACTCCCAGCATATATACCCAGACCAAATCTGAATTCTGAAATCCAGAACAAATTATCCAATTGATTTTCAAGATCTCCACTTAGATATGGCACAGAAAACTGAAATTCAACTTTTCTAAGTTTGAACTCCTTTTCCCACCTCAATCTCTTCTTAGCCAGTACTTCCTATTGAAAAAGTGCATCAGATACTCCCTAGTGCTCCTGCCAGAAACCAGAGAAAAAGCCCAAACCAAAAAACAAACAATGGCAAACCCGTGGTCAACATTAATTCAGAGGGTATATCAGTTTCTGAAGACGGTGATAACATTACCTCAAGTTTTGTGACTTAAAGCAATAGAATTTATTCTCTCATCATTCTGAAAGCTAATATCTGAAACCAGGGTATCAGCAAGAACATATTCCCTTTGAAGACTCTAAGGAGAAAAACTTCCGTGCCTCTTCCAGCTTCTAATGGCCACAGGTATTACTTTCTTTGTGGCTGCATAGCTAATATCTGCCCTTGCATGGTCTTCCCGCTTTGTCCCTGTATCCTTCTTATGAGAACACTAGCCATTATGCTTGGGGCCCACTCTAAATCCAGGAAGATTTTATCTTGAGATTCTCAACAAATTACATCTTGCTAGGACCCTGTTTCCAAAGAGGAACATATTCTGCAGTTCTGGCTGAACATGAATATTTGGGGATAATCTTCAACTTATTAGAGGTGTAGTGGAGAGGAACAAATTTCCTTTCTCCATGGAAGGAAGGCAGGAAGAAGAAAGAAAGGGAGGGAGGGGAGGAGATCAGGTGAGAGGAGATGAGGGGAGAGGAGAAATTTCACTTATTAAATACACTTCCATTGGTCAAAGTAAGAATTATGCTGAAAGAAAATTTTCACTTTTCTGCCATTTTTGTTCTTCCTCGCTCCAAACATAGTAATTTATTATTTGATATATGAAAGGATTTTCAAAATCTGAATATGTTTTTAGTTGGTCCCAGTAAGCAGCACGAAGTACTGTATGCAGAGGGCTGTATTTGCATTTATTGAGTTTCCAGCCTTTGAAAGATTAGCATTCCGACAAATGTCATGCTGATCCTTCCCAGAACATTGTCTATCTAAAGCCATCCTTGAGATCCCATCTTACCCCTCACTCCCCACAGCCTATCATGTCAATTCATCTTCTAAATATGTCTCCAACACATCCACCTCTCTCCACCTTTATTGCCATCACCCTTGTCCAAGTCACCATCTTTGCCTCCTTACTCAAAAGCTACCTACCTCCCTCCCAGATAAATCTTTTACAGATCAACTGCAGAAATTTTTCTAAATGCAAGTTTTCTCATTTTACTCATCTATTTCAATATTATCCCATTCTCTTATTTTAGAATCCAAGTTCTTTAACATGACCCTCATAGACCCCATTAGAGTCTGTGTTTCCCTCACTTCCCACACCGTATTCTCCTAATTCATGTGTTCCTTGACAACGTCAAACTCTCTCTAACCTAGCTCAAGGTCTTTAGCTCAAGGTCTTTACATATGTTGTTCCCTTTGTCTGGTACGTTGGTTAAGAGTTTAGGCGTGCCTGATAGCCTAGTTGGTAGTGCAATTGGGCATAGTCCCTATACATCCCGAAGTCCTAGCTCGAGATCTGGATCCAGGGGAAACAACCAAGATTAGCAACTAAATAAAATGAATAACGTGCTTCTTTCTGTCTGCCTGACCACTCACCTTCATTTCCTGCCTGTACCTTTCCTTTAAAAAAAAGAAAGAAAGAAAAGGTGTTTAAAAGCACAGCTTTGGAATGAAGTGCATTTGCGATCCCACTCAGTTGCTTATGAGCCACGTGACCTTCTGCCTGTCATTGAACTCCTCTAAGCCTCATTTTCTACATCAACCAAGCATGTATGGGAAACCTTATACTACTCCTCTTAAATGTCTTGTGTTCTATCAATATGCCTATATTAATTAGTCAAGCTCATGTTTTCAGTCTCTATTTGAATCAAGTTCCAAATTAAAGTTTCACTGAATGTATAGACGATGAGGTGAGTCCCTACATGGTTTTATATGCAACAGAGTGATCAATTCATCTTGGTTTGCCCAAGACTATCCCAGTTTTAGCTTTTAAAATGCCAGTTCCTGAGGACACCTTCATTTAGTTACCCCACTGGACAATGATGTCCTTGATGTGCCTTCCTTCCTCAGAAGGCTCCCATTCCTTCCTGGTTGTATATCTAAGGGTTTCCTAATCTATGGAAATGATGGCATTAAGGAAAAGGGAAATATTGCCTAGCCCGGTCTCTCTCAAAGCCCTTACAATAGGGTGTGATGCTACTGGTTTTAAGAATCTGACCTTGGAGAGTTGTGAGCAAATGAATCAAATTGAAAACAAGCTTCAATTTCTAGAACAACCACAGGGGCCAGGATAAAATCCTACGCAAATATTCACGATAAAGAATGGGAAGCACTTCCCCACCCCAGTAATACAGTGGAGTCCTACAGCTGAGAAAGTCAGGCCTGTGAGCTCTTTCAAATCTTGGTCACACTGCAGGTGCTATTCAGTGTGTATTAAGGTTTATTGTTCTGCGGGTCATTGCTTTACTGTTAACTAGTCATGAGACGTCCTATGAATGCTGGGTGCTACGGATCACACCAGGGGAGACATGGGTTTTAGGAAAGGGAGGTGCTCATCATGCCACAAAACCACTATCTCTAAATTTGGTCCCCAAACAGGGCAGAAGCAAGGGCTGCTGTTCCAACAGCCTCCGCTAAGGCCAGAGCAGAGGTCTGCTGGGAGGGAGGCTTTTGGGGGGTGGGGGGGGTGGGAAGGCTGCTCCCACATTTGCTACCTGTGTCACAATCAGTCATGAATTTTCATGGTCTGCCTGGCCAGAGCCCGAGGCATGTATAACTCTGGTACTCAGTCTTCTCGCTTTTCACCCACAGCCATCTGCTAGGTACTTTACTACCGCCTCGTAGAATCTCCTTCACCAACTTCCAACTCCTTTCCTAACCACAGTGTGTTCCTTCTTTTAGGTGACTTTTCCCTATGAAAAATGAAATTTCTCCCTTAACAAATCTGCCCTTTTAAGAGACGCTCCTCAGCGATTGGCTAGTTATTTCGTGTCTCCATTCATGTTATGCCTTGTTGTTAATTCATTTCCTGAAGAAAAGAGAGAAAAGAAATTCTTCAGTTTATGCTGAAGTTTATGCCCTTTTTGGTAAAGTTTACATATATCTTTAGTAAATCATTGCTCACAAAACTGTAAGCATGGCTACAAGGAAATCATCAAGATGAGTCCCACATTTTTATAACAGAGACCATTCTGTTGTCATGGAATTTTTATAGGGAAGCCTTGGGATTCTTCTGTTCCTCCTAGTCATAAACAACCTGAATTGGGATCCAAGTACTGATTTCCTTTGCAATGAAGTCCCCTAAAATGATTGAGTAGTGCGTGAGCAGGGCTGTGGAGTCATAGGCTTAAACAGTATGGTGGGTGTCATTGTGTTGGTTTCTTACATTTTGTCAGAACTCAGCAGCAATCAATCTGATGCTATCTGCAGCTGCTGGTTGCTTGTTTGCCTTAGCCTACAGCTTGAGTCATCCCTTTGTTTATTTTGGTTCTTTTTAAAAGGCCCTCTTTGTGGTCTTAGGCACTGTAAGTAGATGGAGTGGAACCAGGAGTTAATGTGTAAAGTTTTTCATCTTCAGAGAGTTTCATTTCCAGCTAACTCTGGGTCACATGTGCAGAGTTCAGTTTTTGTTTGAATAGAATGCTTCAGCTTGGAGAAAAAGAACAGGAAGTGGTACATTCCAGCCCCCAGGCAGCAGCTTCTGCTTGTCAAGGCTTTCTTGACAATAAGGTCACAGACATTTAGTAAGGGTGGCTCTGGGAAGTAATTTACAAATTATGCTAAGAACAACAACCAAAAAAAAAAAAAAAGGTTTATTATTAAACTAGGAGTGATATGAGCACATGAGCAGAAACCAAAAAGGAGTTTACCTCCAATCCAAGTATCAGGAGACTATGCCAATTACTGACTATGCCAATCTTCCTCCACTGGTATGGAAACTGTATAGGGACCTGACTAAACCATGGATTACCATTATTACCAGCCCTGACCCTTTCCTGGATTCAGAAGGGACATTGCTGGCGTTGGGCAGGAGACACAACTATCATCTGGCATCATCATATGAATTTGTAATTAATTTAGCATGATTCAATTTCTTAGTTATGCCAGATTATAACCAAACTCTCAACATCTCCAAAGTAAAAACATCGTGGAAATGTAGTTTCTAATTGTATGTATAGTTCATTATCCTAAAGTTCTACTAAGAATCTGCACCTGTCTCATTTATACATTCTAACCAGGTCAAGAAGTTATTCATAGGGTAAAAAATGGCAATTGTTAAGTTAATTAAAAAGCACAGCAGCTTAGAAATTAATGAACTCTCATTGATGTTTCTCTCTCTCTCTCTCTCTCTCTCCTTCCCTCCCTCCCTCCCTCCCTCTCTCTCTCTCTCTCTCCCCCCCCACCACCCCCTTTCTTTCTTAACCAGAAGTGATCATCTGTCAGATGAGATCATTTGTAGACTTTAAATTACCCAGGCCATGCTTTAATCATTATGCTCAAAGGACATAGCTTCTTCCTCAAGGAAGACAGTCTCTATCTAACCCCGTAGTACATTACTGTGTTATTAGTAATGCCACTTATGTTGGAGCGAGGAGGAAAGTGAAAGGGGTTTCTCCTTTTCATGAATTAGCCTTTTTTATGTCTCAATCAAAAAATGTGAGAATACTGCTAAATTCCCAACTCTTTTCCAAGCTGGCAACAAATGATTCAAGTAAATCACTGGATGCCTTTATTTTTGAGTGACTCATACTATTGAGAGCTAGTTTTATGGGTTTGAAACCCAGCAAAGTTCTCACTGTTTCCTTTGTCTTTTTACATGGCACAACTAAGTTTAAGTGAACTCGAAAGTGTATTTGAGCAATACAACTTGTCATTAGTTATATCCCATAAAATTTTATCTGCCTACTTGATTGGATCTAAATATTGTGCTGATATACTAATTTTTACAATATGAAATGTAATCTTGACTTAATTCTGGAAAATTCTGACTCCATGGAATTTACCCAAATAAAGTACATATTTTTTATTTTTTAAAGGGAAAAGACAGCTCAGTCCTATTCTTCTTTAACTGGATATTTTAAAGATTATAATATTCAGAAAGGTGTAATTAATTTTAATCTAATATTTTTAAATACCCAAGATGAATTTGAGAACACTGCAAAGAGGCAATTTAGCCAGATGTTTTTATTTAATTACTAAAATCCAATGCATTTTCTCAAACCAGGTGAAGTGATCTCTGTCCTTCTTAAAAAAGAAAAAAAGGTATCAACTTCATTTAAGAAGTGTGTTTCTTCTTTAATTAGGAATCTTTACAGATTTGGAACTTTCAGGGTGAAATTCCTAATTAGCAATGTTTGTCTTCTAATTTAGAACTTGTTTCTTCTGAGTTAATTTCTAAAAATGACACTGTGGACTTTGTAATCATAAAGAATTTTCAACTGGTCTTAAAAATCAATGTCACCTCTTCTTAAATGATTTTTCTTATGTGTTTGATAAAATTACTTTTCCTGAATAAGCAACCAAGTTAGTGAAATTAGTACTCCTTCAGTTCTTTCATTTCAGAGATCAAAATTAATTTCAACTGAAGACCCATAAAGATAAATGCTAACGACTTGCTAAACTGTTTTCGCAGACAAAGGGATTGCCTTACCCAGACACATATATGACCCATATAATAAAATAAATAAGAATATTTCCTATCCTTCCTGGTGAATAAGAAAACTTACTACTATTGCTTATATTTTAAAACAAATAGCAAATCATAAGCTCTTGATTATTGTTGACATTTGTCAAGTTTTTGCATTTGAGACTGATAAGTATAAATGTACCCTTCACTTAATAATTTGAAATGGTACATTCGACACTTTCTTATATAGTTTATAAAAGCTAACAAATGTCCAAAATGATATGAGTCAAATTAAACATAACTATATTCTAGCAAAAAGAATAAGAAGTTTTAGAGTACTAAAAGTACTCATGCTGAGACAAAAGCATAATTTTTAAACCTAAGTTCAGGTACTAACAACTACGTAGCTTCAAGCAATTATTTATTGTTTCTGCATATTAAAAATGGGATATTGATATTGTTTCAGAATGTTAGCATGCAGATTAAGTATAAGAACATACACAATAACATGTAAAATTATTACATGCTTATTAGTAAACACTGAATTTGCTAGCAGAACTCTCTTTTTGTAGAATTTCAGTATTTCTTTGTTACACTAGTTGGTGTTCTCAAGCTAAATATCTGTTTAAAATAGAAATAAATCATGACTATAAATGCAGTGATTTCAGATAGAACAGCAAATGAAAAATCATCAGGATGGGCCTCAAAGAATTCAAAGATTTCCAGGAACACAAAGATGGTGCTTGTGAGACGTAGGCCTGTTCTGTGTGCTCTGACCTTTGAGGGCTCTGAAACAACCATTTCACTTAAACTGCCCTTCTGCTTTGCCTGTGCTCCAACTTCTTTGCATAAACTGGATTTTAATGATCTAAATCACATACTAGTGAGGGGTAGCATAAGATTAAGCAGATGCACTAATGAGAAGAAAAATACAGTGAGATGACAACACTTTAGTCACTGAGGTTCTGCAAAACAGGATGTTCTTCTCACACCACCTTTTCCTCTCATTCACTGGGGATGACAAGTTACAGTACTTGGTACTTGGCAACTTATCATCCCAGGAGGAACTTGGCATGGTCGTGAGCTAGAAGTGTGTGTTGAGCTTGTTTTCCTTTTCCTTTCTTTCTTTTTATTTTTTTATTTTTTTTCAAACAGAGGTTTCCAGGGTGCTGGCAAAGAACATACCACTTTCTATAAAAATATAATTTAAAGCCCTTGAAGGATCCAACCACATGAGAAAGGAGGGTTAAAACTTTCAAGAACTACTACTGTAAGATAGCTTAAAAATGGCTGTAATCATTAAGGACTTAGAACTTAGGAAGAAATCAGAAAGAACTGAAACATCTAACAATGATAAATCAAAAGATACTAGGTAAGGCAAATTTCAATTTCCAATCAACACGACCTACATGAAGTCAATATTTGCTGAGTGGCTGTAACTTGCAAGGTCCTATGGAAGCCACATGGAATCCATTTGATATGAAATAGTCTGACTTTGGAGTTAGTAGTTTAGTGGTTGGATACAGACACATTACAAAGAAATTCTTTTTCTGCCCACTTTAGGAGCACATTTACTAAAATTGCAGTGATACAGAGAAGATTAGCACAGCCCCTGTGGCCCCTGTGGCAGATGATGAGAAAAAAATAGTGAAATGAAATTTGTGGACTATTTTGTTTTTATATTAAATATTTTAAATGCTATTCTATTGACATATAGTTTATAATAGATGATGGGGTTTTTAAGAGATTTAAGCCAAGTAGTCACAGGAATCAATTTGAATTTCAGTTGGGTCCCTTAGATAATATTGTGGAAGATAGAGTTCATAGGGCGAAAGAAATAATTAGAAGGAGAATGAACAATTAGAAAACTATTGCATTTATCCAGTCAAGAGATGATAAAGAAAGGGTTTTTTTTTCAAGAAGTATTTGGCAGCAAACCAGGCCAATCTAGACAACTGAGAGGGTAAGAGATGTATAGTGAACTTCGAGACTTCAAATTGGGGTATTTGGCAGTTTGGTGCAGACACTAAAGGAAAGAGAATACTCTAAAGCATCTGTGAAAGAGGAAAGACAAAAATTCAATTTGGTCAATTCTGTTTAGAGACCAATACACTATGTAGGTGACAGTGACACAGAAAACTGATTTTAGAAATCTAAAACTTGAATGAGAGTTGGAACTAGATA
Organism: Solenodon paradoxus; assembly: GCA_004363575.1. Taxonomy (NCBI): domain Eukaryota; kingdom Metazoa; phylum Chordata; class Mammalia; order Eulipotyphla; family Solenodontidae; genus Solenodon; species Solenodon paradoxus. Next base: position 1,359,186 of record RJWH01000008.1, on the reverse strand, counting down.
CAGACAGTCCTCCCTTAATGTCATTGATAAGTTCTTGGAAACTGTGCCTTTCGGCAAACAATGTATTAAAAAACCAATTTTACCATGAGCTAATTGGTAGAAATAAGAGTTAAAGTTCCTAAGGCATATTTCTGATCACAAGAGAACCACCTATCTTCTAAATAAAGACCCAAAGCACTTCTAATATTGAATAATAATTCATATTCATTCATTTTCCAAATCACTTATTCCAGTTGGGGATCTCATATGGTTAGAACTGACTCTCGCTGCTCAGGGTAGATGGCAGGAAACAAGTCTGGATGGGACTACCATTCCATCCCAGGATCCACTCATCCACACAGCCACACTCACTCACTAGAACAACTTAGATAACTCAATGAACCTAACACACAGCAATCTTTGGGATGTGGGTGCAAACACAAATATCTTGAGAAAACTCGCACAGGCATGGAGAGAACATGGAGAGAACTCCACACACAGTAGCCCCCATCAACATTATAACAAAATTTTCAACAAAATGATGCTATTTGAGGTCCTGATCTAGGTAGGAGTCATTATCAAACAGGTATTGGTTCAATCAAAATGGGTAATTTAACTCAGGTGAAGAATCTAGAGTGAGAAGAGCAGCATAGGGAAGACATAGCCCAGGACTATGGTTCCACTTGGCGGGACGGGTGGGGAGCAGGGGGACAGGTGTCAGGAAGAGGCTGGTCAGAATAACATAAGAATAGTTAGAGGGATACAGTTTTGTGGATATTATGGAAAAAAGACAGCTTCAAGAAATAATGATCCACAGCATCAAATGGAACTGCAGCTCAGTCAGACAGAAACTGATAGTATCCACTGGAGTTAGCAACTAGCAAGACATCTATAACCCTGAGGAGACACATCAGACTGATGGAGAGGGAGTCAGATGCAGAACACTGAGCAGTTGATGGGAAGGAAGAAAGTGGAGAAACTTCTTTCAGAGGTGTAAATCGGTGATGGAACTATAGGAAAACTGGAAGTAAAATGGGTATTTACCTGCTGGTTGTAAAAATAATAGGATTCAGTTGGGCACATTTATAGATTTCAGGGAGCATAGATTCTTTTTTGATCAATAAAAAATATTATGAATTATTAAAGTCTGAAAGCATTTACTTTTTTGTTTAAAACCATAATTCTTTCCCCACCAAATCTCTCTTCTCTATGCCTCACAACCTTCAATTGGACGGATTATGCTTTTCCTGACTTTTTCAGCCAACATTTCTACTGGCACCACTAATAAACCATGAATACAGGCAACATAATGGAGAAGGAAATAGGAGGAGGAAGACAAGGCCCTGAAGTTTTCAGACTGGAAAATCACCTTGTGAAGGGGTCCAGGTTGGCTCTGAGTATTGCCAAGTTGGCTGTGCTCATGTAATGAAGACTGCAGAACCTAAAAAGTCATATGCAGTATATGCATTTACTGTGGGACATAGCCCACTTAACAATGTATTATTTCCCAGAGGAAAGCTATATTATCTGTAAGTGGTGTCACGAAAGCAATTACTTAGCTATTTCCCAGCAGAAGATGACATCTAACAATTACTGTTGGGCTGCATACTTCTGAGTGTCATTTCTTCTCTGTGAACACCCAGGGGTGGTGAAATCAAGGGCGTGTTGACAACACTCTTGGGTGTGTTGTACTGACTTTGGCTAGCCCAGAAGCTCTGCCCAGTTTCAGGTGGCAGACCTCTCTTAATTGTTGCTCTAATATCAGGGCAAAATCAACACAGAAAGTAAAATTTATTTTTGCTGCTTATCTGCTACTCCGCGTTACTTCACATTTTGCATAATTACTTAAAAAAAAAAAAAAAAAAACACCCTAAGGACTACTGCACTTGGGGCAAAACTACAAGTGAAAGAACTTTATTGGATATATTTTTCGTCAGTTGCTTTAAATTCTTTGGTGAAAAGGTAGAATATCTATGAACTCCGAAAAACAATAATGCTTATATGTGGATGCAGAAATCAGTTTGTGGCAAATTCAGTGACACATCAATAAGAAATTAGCAAAATGAAAATAGTTCACAACATAAGGCTAGGAATGTGGTGTTTTCCTAGTGGTTTCAAGAAGTGGCAGTTTTAGATCTTTCCTTGGTTTTTGAAAGATTAAGTGTCCCAGCCAGATTAGGGGAGATGAATTTAGACTGAAGATCCACACTAAGTGCATACCTCCAAACATCAATCCATCAGCACTTCACTGCCTTGTGGTTTCTTCTTCTGTCTAAACTTCTGTCCACTGACAGAGAAGCTCCCATGTGTCCCAGGCTGCACCCTAAGGAGTACTCAGCTTCTGTTCAGTCACCCCCATACAGCCTGAAATTAGTCGTGATTTCTATAACATCGTGTCTTATGTATAAATTGTCAAGTTCTCTCTTCAAAACCCTCAAGACACTGAGAAAAGTCTCCAGGTAAGCCTCTGGGGAACAATTCAGTTGCTTCCTAGATTCTGGTTAACATGGTTAAGTTGAGATGAGAGCTGAGTCTCTCCTGGGCTTTTGAGCTACAAGTTTCATAGCTAACAGTGGTAGCTAGGGGCCAGAATAACTCAAAGAAATATTGGGCACTTGTAAAAGGTTTCAGAAGTTCATTCCTGGAAATGTAATCTTGACATTTCCAAGTTCTGGGGTGATGCTGCAGTTTCTTATGTGTAGTATTGGCACTATTTTGTTAAAAAAAAAAAACATAAGAATTAAAACCTTGAATTTTACAATAAGTAACATTTATTTTTGTTCATAGCTTAGGAAAAGCTAATCAATAAATAATAATTAATAAAAGATACTTAGCTACAAAGATTGTAGTTGTTTATTGACAAAAGAAGCAGTGTGGATTTCTCTGAACTTAACTTCATTTATTCTTTTTTTAGAAAACTGTAAAATATGTCCACTAAAGTAAAAGATTTAAATCTAAAGCTTATAACAATTAAGCTTAAATATTAAATAAGACCTAAGAATCTTAAAAGAAAATCTCTTTCTCAGTACTGAGATGGTAATTTTCTGGAAATTGGGGCATATTTTTCTCATTTTCCAGATTCTAATTATACATTGGTATATTAAGTGCTAAATTAAAACATTCTAAATTACAAAATTAAAATGGAGATGTTTTCAACTAAAGTTAGCATATAAAGTAAATGACTATTATAAAAAGTTGTTTTTTGGGGGGTAGGGCAGGATAAGAGAAAAATGAAACATTTTTTTTCTTGGTGGTTCTATCTTTGACATAGTGGAAGGAATAAATCTTCAACTGATTACCTGGGGCAAAAAGGAAAACTTTCTACTAAAAAGATACCTAAGTTTCAGGAATTTCTAACTTTTATTAAATGCCCATATTGTGCTAAACATATTGCTATACCGATGTACCAGTGCTCACGACCTGAACACTAAAGAACAGAACACACACACAACCACGCACACTCACTCTGATGAGCACCCAGTTCCTTTTCTGCCTCTAGATAGCAACCCGTCCTTATTCCCCTATGACTCCAATGATACCTCTATTCCCAGCCCAAAGTCCTCAAATCTAAGTCGTGAGTATAATATCCCTGATCAAAAGACTGAAATAGTGTGGGAGAGAACAGGTGATTGACTGGCTTTGTAGATTTTTTTTCCTAAAACACTCAGAGCAAATTGAATAACAAACCGAAGAGAAAGAAAAAAGATCTGATCTTTGTTCACATTGTTTCTGAAAATAAAATTTCACTGTGGTGCCAAACCAGCAATGATGATCCAGTGAGAAGCTAATAAAGCATGACAGCTTCCATGGTACCTGTTGTTAGGCAGCAGTGAAACCCTAAAGGTTTTCTTAGATTCGTGCCTAAAGGCCTCCTGCCGTCCACCACCAATGCCTCTCATTAAAGACCAGCAAAATAACCCTCCTCCCCACCCCACCCCCCGCGAAAAGCACAAATACAACACTGAAGTTTTTATAAGAAGTTCTTTATTATTTGAAAAATACCATTATATTCTTTCAAGTTGAAAAATGAAAGGAACTGCAAGAAGGAAAAAACCAAGATATTTGATAGTTCCCCTTAGCACATCAATTATTTACTATTTGTAGAGAACAATTTTAATACAAGAAAGCCTGTAGCTCTCTGGAAGAAGCAGGGTGACTGCAACAATCTTCTAATTGTTCATTTAAATGAAGAGACTGGTTTTGAGCACAATACATCACTGTATCTAGCAGGGTGAAAACACACACTCACACAAACACAACACATCACTGTATCTAGCAGGGTGAAAACACACACACATACAAACACACAAAAAGCTAGCAGTTTCAGAAGGATAGGGAGATATTTTTATGTTGCTGCTGAGAAACTAATGATAGAGGGGAGGTTTTCAAATGTGGATGATGACATTCTGGTTTGGTTTTGTTTGCTTTTTTTTTTTTTGCCTCCTCATAAGTTATATAACTCTATTCTTCTTTAGATTGGGATATTATATCCTATCTCTGCTGAACAGCTTAGAAATCAATTAGATAACAAAGGAAAAAAGTGTCATAATATATTTTTTAGAGAGAAAGCCTATGGTTCATTTCTAAGAGACTTTACCTCTTCTTCCTTCTGGGTGGGCCTGCCTTTGTTGAAAACATCAGAAGACAGGAATTAGTTGAATAAGGAAGGTACATAAAAGTACCTCCATCACTGCCCTTCCCGGTAAGTCATGACTCATTCCTGTGGAAATTTAATGTCACATGCAGATTACTCCCTTAGGTAGCAGATCTGGTATCTTGGACAACATGGGTGAATAAATTTTATTATTATAGCATTATTTAATTTATTCGCACAAGGTCTTATTAGCTACAACTAAAAGAGTAAAATACTCTGGATTAGATTATTGTTCCCTAATAATTTGAAGTTGTTTGTTGCTTGTTTTTGGGTTTTTTAATTAGGGGAAAGGGATAGAGGGAGAAGTTTCATTTGAAAAGAAAGCTAACAAAGTTATCACCCTGTAAAACCGTTTGGAAGGGAAATCATTTTCTTATGTCCTGACATTCAAAGATGTGGCACAAAGATGTGACACAAAGATGTGGCTAGATTCAACTCTTATTCCCCGCCCCCCACCCACCGCTTATTAATCCCCTAGCCTATATTCTTCTTGCCTCGATTTCCTACTGTGTAAAGCATGATAATAATAGCACCAAAATCAGAATTGTGAGGAATGAGAGAATTAAACATTTGGCACATTATTCATTACTTAAAGTAACAGTAACTTAAGGACAATAATAAGGACAATTCATTTTATTTTCATGGTGCTGTGTTTAATAAGCACATAACAAGTGCTGGTTAGTTATTGTAGGTAAGAGAGGACCCATCTGTTATTTAGAAATGCCATATTTTGGAATCGCCACATTAAAATGATTTTCTTTTCCCTTGGATATGAGGCGCTATAGGATATGAAAGCCAGTGGAAACGAAGTACGAAGATGCAAAAAAACAACATTAAAAATGACAAGAAATAGGCATTCATTGGTGGAACAGCTACTGGGTCAGTCGCCTCTGAAGGAGCAAGCTACATACCTCTGGGTTCAAGTCCTGGGTCTGGGGGTGAACAACCAGTGTGAGCAACTGAAAAAAAAAAAAAAAAATAGAATGCCTCTTCCTCTCTCTCTTCCTGCCTCCCTGCCTACTTGCCATCATTCCTGCCTGCACCTTTCCTTTAAGAAAAAATAAAAAGACAATTTCCTAGCAAAGGTATTGGTTAATCTTGGAACTTAAGGAATTTCAGCAATAGGAACTACTTTTATAGCTATGTACATTAACTCATCCTTCCTTAATCCTGATGCTCAACTGTAGTTTAAACTTACCCAAGATCAAGAAAAACCACAGGCTTCCAACTCTCAGATGGATGTCCTTCTTAATATATAGTTGTGAGAGCGCTTTGATTAAGAAAAATAACATACTTCTCACCTCTGTAGGACTTTTATCACTTACTGTCAATAGGATACTTGAAATAAACAGCATATGAAATCATCCTATGACCTTCAGTGCTAGTGGTTAAATTAAGGCACTCTTTCCTTCTGTGCTCTTTACTTCTATTTTATGCTTCCCACCAGGCACTAGTATTTATTATAACTCTTTCAGGAACATTTCCTGTTAATTACTGGCAATTCATTTCCAATTAATGTCTGCTAGGCAAAAATCCTACCCAGGCATGACTTCTTGTAGAATATTTCGCTAAAGCATTTGCTGCCTTGTCTGAATGCCAGACTCCTTATCTGATTTTCTGTCCCGCCTCAAAACACCGTCTCCATGGGACCTGCTGTGTCATTACACGTGAGACACACAGAGGAGGCTTGCCAATCCTCAGGACCTGACTCTCCACCCCACACAAGATCCCGAAACACCCACTCCTCTCTAGCCCCAAAAGGGCTCCCCTGCTCTGGGTTCCAACAAAAACACAGCAACTTGGAGACAAGTAAATCAGTATCTAGGAAGGATAAAGGTTCAAAGTACCGAGGCCTGCCTCTGTCCTCTCCTCCCACAAGGAGACAGAGACTAGTAACCTAGCTTTGACATTCCCGGGAGACAGGGCACACGTGTTGCCTCTCTCAGTGTCACGCTGTTGCTGGGGATTGCCGCCTCATGTGACGGCGCGCATCAGCCCTGGCTTTGTGCTTGCTCCCTGTAGCCCCATTCCCTTTTCTTCAGGATCCTGAGCATACTGTAGCCAGAAAGCCAATGGCCTTTTCGGGGAAGCAACAGAGGTCACTACTGAAAGGAGCTTGACTGTCAATGACTAACTTTAACTTCTGTCTACTCCTTGAATATTTTCAGGATCTGCCTCTCTACGGATTTCTGAAGAATTGCCCATCACTTTCTTTTTTTTTAAGTTTTTCATGATTTTAACAAATGACGTACCCACACACTTTGTGGTTTTTTAAATTGGCTGTCACCCTCCAGGTTAAAAGCTCCAAATCCAAAGCCAAATTTTTGTTATGAAAGAAGTTGTCTTAAGACTTTGATTCACACACAATAAAATTCATGAAGGAAAGATAACTTTAAATGTCATTCTGATCCTTGTCTTGCCCTGTTAGTTTATAACTATTAGGTTAAATTCTTGTTTGCCTGAGATTGTTTCTAATCCATTTCATGATTTTATGAAAGGCCATTACAGAAACACTGTGACCCCTCAGCATTGTCCTTCAGCATCCAGCCCCAGCCGAGTTGACCAACTTGAGTGCACAGCAAACAGAAAATCAGGAAAGGGAAAGCGGCTGCCCCACATAAATGTAGCAAACAAGTTCTTTTGTTGTAGCTCTTCTTTCATTTTTTTCTCTTTTTGATTATTTGCACAATTGTACCTCTCTTCTGATTCCCTTTGCAGGTGAAGACTTGGAAACTAGCCCTGTCAATTACTTTTATATAAATTGGGAAGTCAAGAAGTCAAGCATATTGCTACAATTAACCTAAAATTCAACTTAATTCACTGTTGGTCTAAAAGAGGACTTTCTAAAGGAAAATAAAAATTAGTGTCTATCAATTTAGTATCCGGTCCCTAAAGAAAAATTTGGTTTACTGTCCCCTGTCTAACTGAGATAGAAATGAAACCTTAACATTCCCAGTCAAGGTCATTGACTGTGTTATCTTCTTGCAAAATAGACTGGGTGAGAGCAGATAGTACAAGATGATGGGAATTAAAACTTCATTACTTTGACTCAATCAGCTTCTGCCCACCAACAGGAGGTCAGGCAAGTACAGAGAAACAAAACTCACCTCCACCAGGGAAAGGCCAGAGTGGGTGGAGAGAGGTTTAGCATAACAGAGGTGTATATACTGGCTGAGGAACACACACCCTGTTGTATGTTGGGTGATTGCTCAATTTGTTTACAGGGTAGCTCATTTATGCTGCTACTCTTCTGAAGATAGACTATCTAGCAGAGCAAATCTTTCTTTCTTATGAGCTCATCTCCTCCTGAAGTTTGTGCCACACCTGTCATTATAATTATGGCCCACTGCTTGGTACACTGTAATCCTTTCTAGTGAGACCAATTGTGAGTTCACAAACAGTTACTTAGCAAAGAGAGAATGCCTGAATTGATAGAATCAGTTTCATTCGTCCCTTTCAGTGGTTATTCTGGCTGTACTTTGCCTTCTATTAAGATCCAAGTGATTAACATTTTTCAGTAAATTGGATGCATCCTTACATTTTCAAAGTAACTATGATGTTGAACTGTAAGTGTGACGATATAGACAAGCATAACGAGAAGGCTTGCTGAAGAAAATGGCTGATGCAGGGAATTAAAAGAATTGGTGTAGGCACAAAAATCCATGTGAATCACTAAAGATGAACTCCTAAGAGAGTGTCAGTAAATCATTACATGTCGACTATTTTAATTACATCTTTCTTATGAGATGAGTATATGTTTCAACGCTGACAGCTTTAGTGCATTGCTAAAATAATTCTACAGTATGACTAGTCCACCATTAAGTAGGAGCAGACTGATGATTTCACACATTCACTGTCCTTCAGATAAAAAAACCGAACACAGAATATTTTTGTTTCAATTATACTGATAATTAGGGTCATGTGGGCCTTGCTCTAAAGTAACAGCTTCTTTTTCTTTTCTTTTTTCTGAAGAGGTATTGTTTTTCTTTGATATGAGTTCTTTCCTAAGTTGATAAAAAAAAAAAAAAAAGGAGGAGGGGGATTTGTGAGCACTGGGTTTGTATGCAGTTTGCAATTGTAACCTCTTTTCCAGCCTCAAAACAGAAGGAGTGGGGTTTTTAATCATGTAAAGCAGATAAGAATTTTTCCCCTTTTCCAGGGTTTTAATTCTTAAATCTAAGCCCCAGTACTGCAGCCTTCAATTGGTCTATTGTGTTGCAGTCAGACAAAGGATTTAGTCAACTGCAATGGCATTTCACTCTTTAATCCTGTTGCAAATTACTGGATGTACCATGAAATTTTTCTCTAGTGTATCAAATAAAATTAAGCTTGAGAAAATAGAATTAACAAAATTGAAACAAAAATGATCTATGACAACAATAATTAACTCAATATACCAATAGGAAAAATGCTTTGGTAGAATAAGTATTTGTATTTTTATTTATTTTTAAGGAAAGGTGCAGGCAGGAATGAAGGTTAGTGGGCAGGCAGGAAGGAAGAGGGAGGAGGAGGAAGCATGTATTTATTTTATCTAGCTGTTCATCTTGGTTGGTTCCCCAGTTCCAGGTCGTGAACTGAGGTCCTCGGGCTGTACATGCACTATGAAGTCTAGAGGGCACAGACTTTGATGCCAGTCCACAAGGGCACACCAGAATGAGTATTTTAAATAACGCGCACATTAGCAGAAAAAACAGATTTTTAATAAGGAATAGTCCCAGAATTGTACAATTAACAATTAACATTGCCTCAAACTGTAGTTCTCAAAGTATGGTCCCTGCTGAAGCAGTATCAGCACCACTGGAGAACTTGTTAGAAATACACATTATTGAGAGACACCCAAGACCTACCCATTCAGAAGTGACAGGGCCCTGCAATCTATATTTAACCAGGTCCTTTAAGTGATCTTATTGCCTGCTTAGGCTAAGATCCACTGGTTTACATCCTCCTAATCAATCTGCTTGCCTCCAGCTTTGCTGCCCACAAATTATTCTCTACACATCTCCAGAATGCCCTTTGAAAAAAATTCTTCTAATTATAATACCCTCTTCCTTAAAATTCTTGCCCAGCTCCCCATAACTGTTGGGTCAGGATATTCATAGAATTCAAAATTCCTCATGCACTGGTCTTTGGTTGACTCTACAATTCTCTCCTCACTTTTCCTAATCACTCTACCCTTTCCCCAATCAGCCCTCCATGTATGCACAGATGTGCACACTCATGACCTGCCCACACGCAAAGCTCCCATATTCTGAGCTCCTTGCAGTTCTGCAGGTATATTCCTGTCTCCTCATCCCTGAGCCCTGTACATTGTTCCTTCTTCCAGAAATGTCCTTTCTCCTCTCCTCCTTCCTACTCCTTCCCGCCACTTGTTATCTGGATAACTTAGTCTTATACTTCCAGGACGCACGTTGGGTCTCACTTATCTACTCCAAGAAGCTTTATTTGAACACTTACACCCATGCTTCGGCTAAGTTTTTTTCTAGGTGTTGCCACAGAACATTATGTATACTTCCATCATCATACTCACCACCCAGTACATACTTGCCCCTGCCCCACACCAACCACTAAATTATAAGCTTGTAGATAAGCATGACTATCTCATAAAGTTGTGATCTCCCAACACCCTCTAACTCAGGATTTAGTTCATAATAACCATTTAATAAATATGTGTTGAATGAATGAATAAATGACTCCCTAGGTACTGTAGGTGAACGGAGGTCCAGACAGGAAAAGTGTCCTAACAAATCTACTTTGTAGGGATTAACATGCCTTTCCTCTCTTCCTCAACCCAGTGTTCTTTCCATGAAATCATGATGCTTTTTCAAACCCAAGAAAAAATTCACCCTAATGGCACTATGCATCAACTCTCCTACTTTAGAGAGAAATCTGAGACTAGGCAGCTCAATTTATGACAATTTTCTTACTTGATTGTGATTTTGTGATTAGATGAATGAGAAAATAGCATGAACCAATGGTCATCACAGATCAGAACAGAGTGATATGTTACTTTGTGTATTACGTCCCAAGTCTTTTAGCACATACAGCCCATCTATTGGCTGCTTGATACAGGAGTCCTCAGATTTTGGCTAAATGCTAGTGGTCTAAGGGCTTGAAAGATCTCATGAGGTGGCTAAACCAGGATCCTGAAGTGAGGTCATTTCACATAATGGATGGAAATATGGAATCTGGGCTCAGGTTAGTGGCTCAAATCTTTTCCCACCCTACGCTAACTGCTATGACATGTAAGCTTCTGTTCCTTCATTAGAAAATATCCAGGAAAGTGCTTCTAGCTCATGGCACTGATGTGGAGACTAAAATGGGTGACCAATAAAGAGCATTTAGAACAAAGGCATAGAGAGAGTTCTTGATAAACATGAGAAAAATTAAAACTAATTAGATTTCAAGAAATTTAGCAACTAGTTTCAACAGAGATCAGACATACAAAATAGTTTAAATGCAGGTTAATATCTACTTTGACTAAGAGCTCACAAAAGGATATTGTTTCTCATGTGTTGCTTTAGTATCTTGCAAAAATAATAATATCTTTCAAGAGATATTATTAAAATGTTTAGATCCAAAAAACTCTACATTAACAGTGACGCTTTTATCCAGTTTTGTTGAGGCATAATTGACAAATAAAGCTGTAAGGAATCCTACCATCTAATTAATTAGGACATCTATCCCCTCACCATTTATCTTCTTTATTTATTGTTTTGGTGAGAGCATTTATGTTCTACTTTCTAAACAAATTTCAATTATATAAAATTATATTGTTATTAAATTTTAATTAAATTATATAGTTATCAACTACAGACACCATATTTTACATTCGATTCTCAGACTTTATACATCTTCTAACTGAAAGTTTGTATCCTTTTTTTTTATTTAACAAATTTCTTCTTATTCCTCTAGCCCCTGGCAACCACTTTTCTACTCTCTGTTCCTATGAGTTTGACTTTAGTAAGATTCCACATACAAGTATGCTGTGTAGTATTTGTCTTTCTCTGTCTGGCTTATTTCACTTAGCATAATGCTCTCAGAATGGCACTTAAATGTAAGTTTGTTTGTTAAGGGCAAAACATTTGGGTCTTTAAAATATTTTTTCTTTGTAAATATTGAACACACTAATGCTATCATGGATTTAAAACATCCACAGGATTATTTTCAGTGTAAGTGCTGAGCACAGGTTTGAGTGTGAGAGAATATGGTAGACTTTTCTGCTTAAGATTCGAACGTTTCCTGCTTATTGAATTGTGGGCAAGTCATATCTTACTCTGCATCCTTAGAAATGAGCCAAGCATTAAGTTCTTCTTGAACTCAATGTGAGCCCTATGCCCAGACAGGCTTGATTAAGCAGAGTGAGAAAAGGACAGTTGCACAATGAAGAATAGAGTTTTCAGTTGTCCTTAAATGATGACATGAGGAATATAATAAAAAGGAAGGATTCAGTGCACTAGGCCTATAAGGGTAGATCTCATCTGACTCTTTAAAACAAAAACCCTTGTTAGAGATGACTACTTTTTTTATTCTCCAATGATTCCTAAAAGATCGTGCATACTTTGCTCAAGAAGGGTCAGGAAATTCCCCAGTTTCATTAAGATGTTAATGTGTTAATAGATGTGGTCACCAAGTAATTAAAAAGGATACAGCTCCTTCTCATGAACAGATGGCCAGTTTGATTATAAAATTGTCAAGCATTGTTGACTTTGCTTTCATTCATGATGCTGGACTAGGGCTTAGGCAGAAATCAGTCAAATATGTAATTTAAGGAGCTTGCATTTTAAGATATGAAAATCTGGTTCCAGTACTTACTTGTTGAGAGATGTTATTTAATCTAAGTCTCAGTTTCCTGATTTATCAAATGGAGGTCTGTAAAATTCTACATCTTGGGGTCTGAGATATGAATGTGATCATCTTAGTGAAAAGTGAAACACAGTAAGTGGGTTATAGGACTTACTCATTGCTTTCTGTTGTAATCCAAACCCAGAGCAATAAATCTATCATCAGAGGATATTTGATGGGAGAATGTTCCCTTTCTATTGAATGACTCTCAAGGTGTTAAAAAGAATGTTGAACATATACATATAATCTTATCTGTCCCTCCTCAAAACTCCAGTGAAGCTCAAAGCAAGAGACTGTCATGATGGAGACTATAGTTCTCTTTATCCAGAAAGTTCAGTGACACATTTTGGAGACATGAAAGTCTGAACTCAACTGAGACAGGGCTGCAAAGAACGCCCTGTAAAACATATTCAACCCTTGAAAGACGAGTGATTGAAAATGTCTGTTTTTTGCCCTTCACTCATGGCCCTTAAAGATAGGATGTTCCTCCATCCTCCCCAACTTTCCTGGATTTTGATTTCTTGCCCTTTCTCTCTCACACACTCATCCTGTTTGTATTCTCCAGATCTCTGTTTTTGCTCTTCTCCCACTCAGCTTTCCAAGTCCCTCCTTCCCCTCTCCTTCTCATGTTTGGCCTGCCATTTCCCTCTCATTCCACTGTCAGCACCTCCTTCTACATAGGGATACCTGTACAATGTTGACCAAATCTAAGTTATTTGTTTTCTGCCTTGAGTACATTGAATGGGTTTGGATGATGAAACTGATACTGGCATAGTACTCTAGATGAACACAGAAGAATAGAGGCATCAAAGAAGGCTTCATTGAGCTCTGTGTGGAGTAGGGGGCTTTCACGAGGGTTGGTTAGAACAAAAATATGAACTTAAAGGTAAGAGTATTTAAATCTCTGAAATACTTAAGGATAACAACAGATTGAAAAGAACTTGTTTATTTTTCCTAGAATTTGAGAACTAATGAGTCTTCCTTGATTATAATTGTATGGCATCATCCGAAAGTGATAGTCTTAAAATAAAAAGAGGCATAATATTGTGAAGATATCTAGCAAATTCCCCTACAGGGTTTTACAGACTTGAAATGAAAATCCCTTCATGAAAATCATGGGTATTCACTGCCTGATAGACTATATTAAATTAAGCTTATGTGGCCAAGAACCACAGTGTTCTCAGGTCATTATAAATTATTCTTTTCTTCAGAGCCAAGTATCAGCTCTGGGCATACAGGAAACCTGATTTTTCATTCCATGCATCTCTCTGGAAATGTAAAATATTGTTAAGTCCAGAGTTATTCAGAGTGGAAATGTGACTTCAGTTATCATAGTGAAAGGCTAGAACATAAAGGCTGAGGTGTGTAATCTAAGTATTATCATTGCTACTCTGTAGAACACACTTGACCTGTCTCATCATGTCAGAAAGTGCTTCACTTTCTACCTATGAAAGTCATGATTGATGGGTTGTTTGGCTACATTCTCACTAGAAAAGTCTTCATTCTGTAATGCAGAGATGACTTCAAAATGACAGTGTTATGCCACTGTAATGAATCCAAGGCATGACCCGTAACCTGCCAGCAATCATAGGTGGCAGCGATTTCATAGCTGGCATAGGTAAATGCATTTTCACATGTAATCTGTGGTGAATTTTTTTTCTCTTATACACAAGTACATTCAAATACATCGCCTCAGTAGAGAATTTTACAGTGCCTTTTATTTTTAAAATGTCACTTAAAATTAGCACTTCTTATATAAAATTTTGAAGAAAATCACTAAGGTCAATATTTAGGAAGTTAGGAAAAGTCCTGATATTTTGCTTCTCTATATCTAGTTATATTATACAAATACATTCGTGGATGCACAGAAAAGTAAAGTTAGGATTTTAGTAGATTATTAAAATTAGTTGTTTAAAATAATATATGTTGATTCAACTTGAGAAATCTCTGTTTACCAATTCTAAGTATCACATTTGACATGTATTTCCTTAGCCAAAAGTGTCTTAATTGGGTTTCTAACTTTTCCCTCCAGAATAAATTAACTGTAGGTTGTGTTTTGTTTTTTTATCCTTGGAGGGTGAGATTAATTTCTAAGTGCAGCTTTAGTAGATTCGATGTTTTTCTCCAACAAGCTACAATAAAGTTGTCACAATGTTTATTTGAAAGAAGCAGAATTGTGAGTTAGTTATTTCTTGTCTTTTAGGAGTCATAGAGTTAGATATGATTTCCTTTTCCCTGATACGTATTTAATTGAGCATACTGTAAAGTCCCTTAGTATAAAGTTGTAAAATATAATAAGAGAGACAAGATGTATAACTAATGTCAAGGAAGAAGGATTGTCTCTCCTTCTCAGGAAAAAGTGGCCTTTTCAAATGAGACATGAACCATGCCATGTTCAACAGATTAAGACGAGATCCAGCAAGGATCATGTCTGGTGCCTCCACACATTTTCCTGCCTTGGAAGTCTATATAAGAGAACAAATCCACCCCTGAGATGTGCTAAGACTTTGGAGAACTCTAGAAACCTACTTTATAGTCTGCATTTGAATTCAGGACAATGTATACCACATACCATATATGTGACTTTGTGAGTTCATCAATATTTTTGCGTAAAAGTAGAGAAATAGGGAACCATTGTGTCTTAAAAATAGCTGTAATTTTGGTAGTGTTTGTGATCAGAGTCTAAATTTTAAATTAAATAATTTGCATCCCAAATGCCTGGGATAGTAAGACTAACAAAAAGGCGCCCAAGAAAAATGATGAGGTTTATTGTTCCCACTGTTACCCAATATCCAGAATACCAAGGCATTCATAAAGTATTCACATTAAAGTAAGCACGCAGAAGCCATTGCAACAATAATGTTAAAAAGTCAAAGTTAGCATCTTGTCTGAAGTCTTAGAACCCAGTCTCAGGATTGTGCTGTCTTTCTTCAGAGTCAAGGTTGAGATTAAAAGATAGCACTGAAATTTTAGAGAATTATTATTCCCTTGTTAGTTTCTAAAGCTAGCCTTGTCTGAAAATTTTATATCCGGCTCCAATTTGGAGAGCTGTCTAAGAAACAAATGCATTCCACTGTATTATAATCAACTACCAAAACAATCAGAGCTGTTTCATTCCTATCATTTCAATAGGTATATTTGAAACTCAATGACCTGCCAACATTGAGAACAATTAGTTCACAGATAATTGTATGTGATGTAACAAATCGTTAAAGGGACTGTGTTCCAGCGTTTATCTCTGTTTTTGTATCAATTCTTTCTCAATTCAACTCTCCAAGGAAGAATAAGGTTGAGTGTTTCTAATAGCAATACTGAATTTAGGAGCGTAATATTTGAAGTTCTCTTTTCTCCTATCTGATGCATGGTCTTTGAGAATTCTCAACCCATGTGCTGTCAAATTCTTTGAACTAAATGGGTCTTGACCCTGTATGGTTTTCCACAATGCTGCTATTGATAACTCCAGATGTCAACCACCGAAATGAATGTGGTGGTGAAGTCATTGCTGACATAGTTTCACCAAATCACATGCTGGAGTGAGGCAAGAGAAATCAAAGTTGCATCTTACTGGTGGAAGAAAACATAGCAAAAGACCAGAGAAGTCACTTTGAAGCCAATTTCTGATCAGGAAGAAACAAAACTACACGGACTGTACCAGCACCCTGCAAAGACAAGCAAACACATGACTACCTCTTTTAGGGAAAGGAGTGTTGCTTTTACATAAGGCAGACATACTAAGGAATGAAGCTTCAAAATTCTACCATGTGACTTGGCAGACAAAAAGAAACCTATTGTATCATAGTCATTCCACAATGCAGCAAATTTAAACTTGGGGGCATTCTCCTGTTTATCAGCATAAAGTACAAGACAGTACACATGACACATGAAAATTTCCCTAATTAAGTAAGAGGACTTTTATCCTACACATCTTGCCTAAAATAGTTTCAGAGTCGCTCACAGGTAGAGAGATTTCCAAAAGGACTTGTCTCTGAATACACAAATTTAGTCTTCTTTTGACTGTTAGATTTCTTAGCACCGGGTAGGGCAGTCTATAGAAATTTGACAAGAAGTTGACAGAAAATAATAAAAGTTATAAGAAATGTCCTGGCGGAGTAGCGGTTAGGTCAATTACCTACAAAGGAGCACAGGAAGAAAGAGGAGGAAGCATTTCTACTGTTATTATTTTTTTCAGGCCTGACTGAAAATTGAAAAATGGCAGCATGCCCTGGTGGCGCATCGGTTAGGTCCATCGCCTCTAAAAGATACAAGCACATACCCTTGGGTTAGAGTCCTGGGTCTAGGGAGAAAACAAAGAGTGAGAGCAACAGTATAATAAAAATAAAAATGCTTCCTCCTCTCTTTTCCTTCCTTCCTGCCTGCATGTCTACACTCTTGCCTGCAACTTTCCTTTAAAAAAAATTAAAAAAAAAAAAAAAAAAAAGCTGTGTCAACTTCAGAGGTGCCAGTGAGACAAGAATGGACAGAGGACAAATTCCAAAAACACGAAGTACTTAGAGACCCAGGCTGCCAGGCAACTCTTCTTAATTTGGCACTAGGCAGTCAGTGTTATGACCAGGCATCACAGTGCTACCCAAATTATATACAAAATTCACAGGCCTTTAAAATTCATTTATTCAAGAAATATTAAGTGAATTTCCATAGTACCATGATGAAGAAAACGCAGCTCTTACCTTCAAGTGGCTGACTTCCGGCTGGGAAGATATACAAGTAGACAGGCAGTTGCAGCAGAGACTAGAACAATGACTAAAATACGGGTCCTAGCGCCACATCCCTTAGGAATGGCTTCCTGAAGGAGATGAGGTCTATACCTGTATCAGGCAATGATTTGAGTTAGGAGAAGGTGGAAGAGGAAGACGAGGTAGGAAGGAGGCAGGAAGGCATGCCTGACAGAGGCAGAGCAGCTTGTGTAAATGCAGAGAAGCAAAAAAGACACAGTGACTTTGTGGGGAAAGGAAAGCACTTCAGAACAGCCAGAGGCTCCAAGTGAGGGTGAGTGGCAAGGAGAGAACACTAGAGATGCAGGCAGGGAAAAGTTCATGAAGTTTTCTTTTCCTATCTTCTTTTTTTCCTAAACAGATTCGCTTGACTTGAAAAAACTGAATATCTTAAAACTCAGACTTACTTGAGATGCATATTTTACTTCCTCTAATACAAAAAACTTCACTCAGTTATAGAACTGATTGTAAATTTTAACAAAAATCTTACCATTTCTCTATAATTCACCTGTCTCAATGATTCACCATCTAAAAGCCAAAACCAGTAACATGAAATAACAGAGGTTTAATCATGGCTGATTTCTGAGACGGTATGATTGTGATTGAGTTAGAATGACTTCTTGTTTAAAAATATGCCACATCCCTACCAACCCATAATTGTCTGTCACAGAGCCTGAGATTGTCATTAGAGAATTATCCTTTTCATGTTTTAGTCTTCCAAGAAGTTAAATTGTGTTCTATATATTTTGCATATTAATTCCTTATTAAATATGTGACTTGAAAATATTTTCTCCATTTTGTGGAATTTTTTTTAACTCTCCTGAAAGTGTCCTTTCATGTAGAAGTTTTTTATTTTGATGGTCTAAGCTATTTTTTTGTTGCTGTTGCCTGTTTTTAGTGTCATAGACAATAAATCACTGATAACCCAAGGATGAATTATTCAATAGACACTTTTCCCTTTGTCCAACTTATCTTATTCCTGTTTGCCTAGCATTAATAGAGCTGAATTCCTTGAAATCAGATTTTTTTTCAGTCTCTCTCTCCCCCTCTCTGGATTATTCCCTTAATATCAAAAGCAGTTGTGGAAAAAAGTAGGACAATTAGTTATGCATATAGATATAAAAATAAGTCCTTTCCTTAAATTACACCTAAAAATAAATTCTAAATGTATTAAAATTTATAGATCACAGTCAATACTTTAGAACTTTTAAAAAAACTGAAGATTTCAGAGAAAGAAAAATTTCTTAAGATAGAAAATTTTCAAATTATAATGAATTTTATTGATTGCATTTACTATGTTAAAATTAAGAACACCTATTTATAATGTATACCATGTGAGAAAAGAAAAATAAAGTTACAAACTGGCAGAAGACATTTACAAGCACATAACCAACAGAGGATTAGAATCCAGAATATTGAAAGAAAATCTACAATGAATAGAGAGAAAATGAATAATATACAAAAGGAAAGTGGGCAAAAAACATAAATAAGCAACCTTGTTAGAATCAAAGACATGCAATTATAA
The DNA here is from genome assembly GCA_004363575.1 of Solenodon paradoxus. Taxonomy (NCBI): domain Eukaryota; kingdom Metazoa; phylum Chordata; class Mammalia; order Eulipotyphla; family Solenodontidae; genus Solenodon; species Solenodon paradoxus. The sequence continues at coordinate 1,340,453 of RJWH01000008.1, read as the reverse complement.
CCACAAGGAAATGCCATTTTTTAACTCTTTGATTTGGCCAAAATTTTTGAAGTTGGAAAATATCAAGTCTGGGCAAAGCTGAAGTAACAGAGCTCTCATCCTTTGCCTGTGAGTGGGTAATTGGTGCAACTACGTTGGAAAAAAATGCCTTCTGGCCCAGCAATTTCATTCTTCAGCATATAACCTAGAAACTGTGGCATATGTGCAACTAGAGACACGTGCAAGAATGTTGCACAGAAGTTTTGCCCACAACAACAAAAGGCTGGAAACAACTCAAATATACATTTATCACAGAATGGAAAAATTCATTTATTAGAAGCACAAAGGGAAGACTCACACTTCATTTGTCAGCATGGGTGAACCTAGAAACATACTGCCAAGTGAAGGAAGCAAGTATCAGAGGAGAACATATGAATCCACTTAATAATGTTCAGATCCAGGCAAATTTAAACAGTAATTTCTTTAGAATTGTAGCAAATGATCAAGAAAAACAATGAACTGTTAAAAGAAAAACGAGTAAGTGAAATGTAACAGTACAATTGTTACCCCTAACTGAAAGCTATGATGGCAATAAAGACAAAGGCTGACCATTGTTTTTATAATTTGGGGATTTAGAAAAGCAATTATTAAGTTCTCTTCCCATGGCCAAATTTCTCTCTATGAAATAGAAAAACAAAACACAACCAAAACCAAAACAAAACATAGTTTAATTTCTGAGATTCTGAAAATTTTGTGAGGTACCTTCCACAACGTTAGATGCTCCATATTCTTCCCAATTAAATTTCCCAAGCATAGTAGGTATTATTATTCCTTTCTCGTGATCAAACTCAATTAACTCATGATTCTGATGTGTTCAGACTCCAAAAATGACTTTGCTCCCCTTCAAAGTTGTCATTATGTTATTGTTGCTTGTAAAGGAAATTGATGTCATCATGTCTGGCTAGCAGGAAATTGAGCAGATAAGTGGTCAATTACACACCAGTTTTAATGACCAGCAGATGGATACCTGTCTCCATGTGTTATGATCCTTCATTTTGCTACTCAGGCTTCTGGGTTTTGTTTTAGTACTACTTTTATATTATCATCATATATTGTTTTAATTATTATGAAATGTAAATTACAAACAAGTTTCCTTAAAAGGAAAGAAAAACTTTACAAAACTTCAAATGTGGAAATTTTATTGGCCAAAAGAAATTTTTATGCAAGAAATTTTCAAGAAATAACAGCACTAACCAAAGCACTTATTTTCATTTTACTAGGAATAATAAATCTGTAACCACAGGATAAGCCATTTTTTGTGAAATGATATCGTCTCTTCCATTTCTGTATTTGAAAAGGGAAAATTTCAGTCCATAAAAGCACTAGAGTCATTAAAGTGCCATAAAACCCAGGGAGCACAATTTTCATATCTTTAAGTCATACAAAGTTTCACTAGATTGAATTGAAATGGATATTAATGCAACCATAAATCATTATTACATCCTACTATGAAATGTCTTAGATACTCACACACACACACACACACACACACACACACACACACACACACAAAATCCTCCATCTCAGCATACATTTGTAGGTTTGGGGAATTAAAATTACTATTTTGGATATGCAAAGGAGACATTTGAAGGGTCTTTGGATAACAGTATTGTGTTATTAGGTTAAACAGCAAACACCTATTTAGCGTCTCTTAATCACTATTTAGGTGTGAGATCTTAAATAAGTAACTACTTTTCACGTACTTCTTTGTCTAGATTTTCATTAATGATTGCTTTCTAATATTCTATGCTAGATTCTATATTTTGTCTTTATTGTTAATGAAAAGGCGTATTATTTAAACATGTCACATAAGTACTGGAGGGAGGAACTGCAATACTATAAATCATTAGTGTTCACCCAGGCATCATTAACATCTTGTAAAAAGTTGGGTCTCCACAGCTATGTTAAATGAGTGAATAGCATAGATTGAGTGAAGCTAACCAAGGCTTATAATTTGACTGAAAATTTATAAAAAACTTCATGTAAATATTATGGCAAATTCTGTGCCTAAGTTTTAAATTATCTGATTTCCTTTAATTGTTGTTTTTTTACATCTTTACCTATCCATATCTTTTGTTCCTCTCACAAACTAGCATTCTAAAGAATGAGTTTTAAATAATTGGAAGAAATTGATTAGAGAATAAATATTTACTTTTTACATTAGCATTTTATGGGTCAATGGACTTGCCTCTACCTAGTCACTAAGGAATTTAGGGATGTTAATTCTCTAGCTTGAGTTTTTGATTATTTGAAAACTGGGAATAACAACATTGATCTGTTTTGAGAATGAAGATAAAGATCAAAATTCATCACTTAGCCTGTGGAAAGCTACCCTGCAACATCTATCAGTGAGAAATATTTATTTGATTGCTTCCTTTCTGGAAAATTTTTGAAAACAAAATAGAACCTATGGGATTTTTTCCTTTCTTGTTTGATCAAGATTGTCTGTTTTGTGGGATGGGCATTGCTGTTTGTTGAGGAGTTTTGTTCCCTATCTAATTTTCTTCAGTTCTTGAAGTAAGATAACTATCTGTGTAGAGTATCTATCAAGTAGGTCAGTGTCACAATTTTATTTTTCATGATCCATCAAAGGACATAATGGAGAGGTAAATAAGTTTAAAGTCAAGAGTCAGGTTCTTTGTGAAAAAAATTCTCACTTTTTTTTTGTCAATCAAGAAAGAACTTTTCTTAAAACAGGTTTTGCTAAATTTAAGATTAAAAACTTTTTAAAGAATTATTGCAAAATTATGAAGATATATTAAAAAAGATCTGATAATTATAAATATAATCTCTAGATTTGATAAAAATGAGTCATAAAACTAGAGCATTTCCTCTTCCCTAAAGTTTTACTGACCATGGTAATTAATCTTAACATCTGTTAAGGTCACTTGCCTTGAGAATTAATAAATTATCAAATAGCAGGGCCATAAAAGAGTGACGACTGTCCTACGTGATATACCATATGGCCCAATTCAGGACTAATACAGGAAATGCCAGGAGCTCGGTAAACAATAGGCATTATCTGGCCTGTCTTAACAAGAATGGGTTTCTATGAAGCAGTGGAAGTGTGAAGTCATATAATGATAAATCTTGGTCTCACAAAAATGAAACTAATATCATTAGCCATTTATTGCAAAGGAACTTGGATCTTTTCAAATTAAACTCATGATGGATTTTAATCACTTGGTTAATGTTGGTAAATGATTATGCCTCAAGCCATTATGATAATGATTATTATTACCATGAGCCTGTTTTTACAATGTTTCTAATGGTTAAAATTAATCTAGAAGTCAAGAGCCATTAAATCATTTCACCTGCAGCAGAATTTAAAAGATGCACATATGTCACGTAACTGCAACTTAAAAACAAAAGCCATGAATGTAACGGGAAAATACACACAAAAATCAAGCTACTAACTATAGCGCCACCAAGTGACCTCCCTCAAAATTCCATGTAGAAACGAGGATAAGGAAAATAGGTATGTGCAGAAAAGAGACGGCAATAAGAACCTCAGATGGATGTTGTTTATTGACCTATAACGAATGTCAAAACTCAAAGAAGTCAACTTACACTCTCTAGAATTACAAGGTTTTTCTAGGAAACCTCAGGAATCAGCAGCTGGATGCCAGAGAGCCTTTAATTTGAGAATTTGAATCACAGATGGAGATTAGTTCTTTAAACAGCATCTACATTTTCAGATATAAGAAGAAATATGTGCTTCAGTGATGTGAAGAGTTGACAGTGATACATGACACAGTGTCCTCTTTCGGCACAAAGAATAAAGTATGAACAGAAGAGAAAGTTACAGTACAAACTTTTAAAATTCTATATCCTGTAATCCAAGAAATCTGCTATCCTTTCTAGATGTTAGGCTTTCTGCTTTAAAAAAGTGTTGGAACCAAGTGGCATGCTCTAGTGTCTTTGTGGATAAGGCCACCAGATGTAGTCCACAATATCCCAAGGACCCAGATTCAACATTCAAGACCAAGGGGACTACCAAAATGAACAAATAAATAAAATAAATAAATGTTTCTTCCTCCTCTCTCTTTCTACTTGCCTGCTTACTCAGCTTCATTCCTGCCTGCACCTTTCCTTAAAAAAAAAATTTGTTGGAATCAGACTAAATGATTTCTAAAGTCCGACTAGAAATACTGTACAAGAATCACTTCAAGGCATATGGTTCAACAAATTTTATGCAAAAAAAAAAAGAACCCAAAATACATGCACATAAATGTTGGTACAGGACAAGGTTAAACTCTGATAGTCTAACTGATGATATATCTAAATTGAAGTAAAATACTATGAATAGGTTAACCATATTTCCTTGAGATAAAATGATAAAAACAGGACAGGATTATGTACTGGTACTAAGGGGAAGGGAGGAGTTGGAGCAATCCCACCAGGAGCAGAGCAGACAGGCCAGCAACAAGTAAGTTCTATGTGATGTGGATGGGTGATCACATAGTAATGACACGTGGTCTAACAGGATATACAAATGGCCAGGGCCTGTGCAAGGAATTTTGGCACCTTAGGCAAAAACCAAATTGAGCGCCCTATTAGTCCCATTCTAAATTTTCTCCCCAAAACACATTCCGCTTTAAACATCCCAGTGCCAGAAATGCCCAATAATCCCCACTGTGATGGAGATAACCTCACAGTGCCAGAGATAACCCCCATAATACTTACACGTGGCTCAACCATGCTGCAGTGTTCTGCTCCCTTTGAAGAGACAGGTACACAGGTCGTGCGGGGAATACTCTTCCTGCGGCTCCTGTTCCCTCACAGGGTGTAGGAACAGCAGTGGAGGCTGCAGATGCTAGTCAGCACTAGCAAAGGACTTCTTTAAACTGGGGCAAAAGGGGTCGCTGCTTTTGGACACCCTCAACAGATTGAGCCCAGGACAACTCAATACCCCCTTTAGCCCCATGTTAAAGATGGCCCTGGCTTATTAAAAATGACAAAAAACTAACATTTCTATTAAAATGGCAGCTGGGAAATATGAGAAAAAAAATGGTACTGTCCCATTTAAAGCAGTACATATGGTCAGCCTAAGAAGTACAAAAGAAAAAAAGAAAAGATAAATAGAACATAAATCCAGAGAAATAATACTTGTCAGCAATGTTTTGGACATTTATTCATTCATTTATCAAGTATATCATGGTTTTTAATAATATGCCAAGCATGGTATAAGTTCTAGGGATAACAGCATGTCATAGAAATTATTTTCAAATTGGAGAAGTATAATTGATAGAAGGAAACTCAAAACTAATTATAGGAGACTAAAGGAGATAATGGCTTAAAAAGTATAAAATTAGATTAGTTTCTAAGGAGTATGTATAATCATTTCAGTCTATAAAGTATATGACCCCACCCTTCTGAGTTGTCCCTGGAAATGCTGTTTTTATTCTTAGGCCAAGTATCATAAACTGAAAATCAACCAACTAAACAACCAACAACACAAATGACTAAGAGAATGACGAGTTTGAATGACTAATGGGAGCAACTTATGAAGAGTTAAATATAAGCCATCTGACTATATAAACTGACTAAACCAGAGCTGAAAATAGAACACTGATGAGGAGGTTGGTGTTATTTTCCGGTGCACAGGGAGATAATCATGGGAGTGAACAGAAAGAAGGAATTAGGAATAGGAAAATTTAGACCTTATCAGAAAAGTTTCCTGTCAGAGAAGATCATTAGCTTAATACCATCACACAGAGGAAAGTAAGAAGTTCCATTTGTTGATCCGTTGGGAGCCCACTGACTTGAAGACAATGGCTTGTTGATATAACGCAGTATCATTTTCATTTTGCAAATGCTAAGACTAAGAGGGGAAAATCATGAGGAGGGAGTGGGCAAGGAAAACCGAGTGTAAATTAATCATTATAATAGCAATGATATTGCTGCTAAAGTACTAGAATATAATTTAAGTGATCATTAAGATATAAGCTTTTGTTATTATTAGTCACTTAGAATTAAAAGGATTTTTTATGCTACTTACACCTTTTTTTTCAAAGAATCAAGTTACTGAGATTTTTGGGTTTTAATATGATTGTTTAGAAATACAAGTTCTACAATAATCATATAACTGATCTGATTGGTTTACCAAAGCATTATCCACCATAGCTTATTATGTGTACTCTATCATTTTCTTGTACAAGTAAATTATTGTTATTTCTTTTAAGTACAGCCGGCATTTACATTTTTCCTCCCTCCATAATTTAGAAATTTTGATCAACAGACAGGTAAATAGATGGTCTTTCTTGATAAGTTATAATTAAAGTACCAAACACTTACTTATGTTAGGAAATAGATTGCCTTAAAATACACCTATGTGTATGTCACAAGTGATTCATGTGACTTCTGTAACAGAAAGCACTCACAATAGAAAATTGCGATTCTTGACTATGATGGAGTATTAAAGTGCCAACATTTGCTAGAACTACACCACAATTTACAGAGATTCTCTGATTTACAGAACTGTTAATCCATGTCTCCATTTGCTCCTTATTTTCAGCTGCTTCCAGAGAGTAAGTTGACAAGGAGAGTATCAGTTAACACTATTGCCTAATTTCTGCGTGGTTATCACTTTAATTATTAAAGCATATGTCTGGGCAGTGGAAAATATAAAGACCCCTCTATGCAAATATGCCTTCCATTTGTGATGTTTATTTCCAGGCTACAGGTGTTTTGGAATTCTATCTAGTATAGCAAATTGTACCCAAATTGTACCCAAAATTTAGACCATATCAACCTAATTTGCTTGGAACCAAAAAGAAAACTTCTGATATCTAAATCATCATGGTATGCTTCTTTGATAAAGCAATAAAGAATTTTTAGAAATCAAAAAATTTGTAAATATAAGATTCTAAATCTCAATCTTAGACGCTTAGGCATTTTAAAAAGTGGCACTTAGTTTATCTAGTTTTGTTAATAATATTAGACTAATCACATCAATACCATTTTTATAGTAAATCTAATGTTGGCAGTTTCACCAGATTTAACTACATAAAATCAGAATGTAATCAGAAATTCCACTGAGGCATGCCCTGGTGATGTAGCAGTTAAGTCAATTGCCTCTGAAGGAGCACAGGCCACATACTCCTGGGTTCGAGTCCTGGTCCAGGGGGAACAGCCAGTGTGAACAACTAAATAAAAAATAAACTGTTCCTCCCCTCTGTTCTTGCCTGCCTGCCTACACACCATCATTCCTACCTGAAATTTTCCTTTAAAATTTTTTTCATTGAATACAATGATATTCAATACATTTTATTAGATATGTTTTTATTATATTAGAACTTCAAAAAACTCTGCAAAGCAGGTATATTATTCCCATTTATAGAGAAGAAAGTAGTGTATCTTAACACAATTTGCATTGCTATTAGGTTTTGGTTTAAACCTATGTGGTTTTATTTAAATTTTTTTAAGAGGAAGGAAGGGAGGGAGGGGAGGAAGAAGCATTTGTGCAAGGAAGGAAGAAGAAACATCTTTACTTATTTAGTTGTTCATCATGGTTCTTCACCCCAGCCCCGGGTCTTGAACCCAAGTCCTTAGGCTATATGTGGACTGCATACCAGTGTCTCAGCTGCCTAAGCCACAAGGGCATAACTAAACCTATGTTTTTTCATCGTGCTGTGCTGATTTTTAGATTATTTCAGAGGTGATCTTTCTATCTTTCCTACCTAATCTATAAATTCTTTCTAAAATAGCCCTAAAACTTTGCCTCTTAGTAATACACCAATGTTTAAGCCTTCTTTGAATACTTAACTCCCTGAGATACAACCCACTCGAATTTCTTATCCTTTTTCATAGAAATGTTATTCTATTTAATATCCTCTTTTTAAGTTTTACTTCCTTTTTCTACTTTATTTCTGCACTCTAGGACAATCCAGAATATGACTAATCGCTCATGCAATCAGGAATCTTCGGACTATATGAGATAACTGGATTACAGTGTTTCAACATCCCTAATTCTTAGAAGTATCTTGTTACTGTCTGTGATTTGTAGTGTAATAAAATACATGACAATAATGTCTCCTTACTAACTGGAGAATATGATGTTAGTGACCTGTTTTCTGGATAGAAGTAGCCTATAAGAAAACAATGAGAAAGTAATGGAAGCAAGGATTGGGCTTGTATATATTTACGTTTTTAAAATTCAGAATAAAGGCCAATGCGCATGCAAGTAAGAGATTCCTGAATGCTATCAAGCTTGGTACTTTCGAATAGAGTATGTTTCTCATGTTCATTGATTAAAATATATAATTCTACTTGTTAAGCTATCACATGTAAAATATGAGAATAAGAACAAAAAAGGATAACTTATATGACACAGCGTGAACAATAAAATTTTAACTTTTCAAGACTTGTTTTATAGGAAATATGATGTAGATAGGGATTAAAGAAACCATATAGCTTGGTATCGAAGGATGATATAACATGATAAGAGAGTGTATGAAGTTAACAATGGACCATGAAAATGAAAATGGACAATGATAGAGTGGCCTCAAGGGACAGTAGAGAGGAAGAATCTTCCCAAAGGGCAGAGTTTAAAGCAATGCACCTGACTTTCCTTTTGAAGTGTAATGGGAAGAAAACTAAGTTGAAAGTAGATGTATTCCTGGACAGCGACCAATTGTTAGGGGCTTGGAAAGAAAAGACCTAGAAAATTAAAGGCAGGAGGAGAAGCATGTGAATGGACATGTGGGAGTTGGTAAAAGTGTGAAGTTTTGCTATTAAATATTAACATCTACCAGAAAGCATCTGGAATGATACTATTCCCCAAGGAGTTCAACTGGCCACTTCTGGCAAGCTGGCTACAGTAGGCCTCTTCTCTCCTGCCAAGGCCAGTGGTTCATCATCACAGGGTTAAATACCTGTTCCAAATATAGATTTTCCTTTCTGCCTACAGAGTCTCCACAAACACTGCTATTTGGGAACCTGAGGAATGTCTGATCCACAGGCATGTATCCTAGACAGCATAACTTCCAACCAGGGCACCACGTCAATGCAAAGACAGTATAGAACATGACCATGGGATCCTTTGATCTTATCATATACCATGCCATCCAAAGCAGTCAGCTTTAGAGACTCCTACAACAACTTTCTCAAAGTGTAAGTGGAGCTTCAGCTCAGAGGCACTTCTGTGAAAAAAAAAATGAGTTCCTTCCTCACTTAATGCAGTGTGAGCATTAAGCCAGAACATTCTACATGATGCTGTGCTCCCCGAGGGAAAAATATCCTGCCTAAAACATTGCCGCTTTAACCATCCCAGTGCCAGAAATGCCTAATAACTGACCCAGTGCAGAAATGCCCAGTAACCCCACAGTGCCAGAGATAACCCATATAGTGCTTACCAGCAGCTTGACCATGCTGCAGTGTTCTGCTCCCTTTGAAGAAACAGGTAAAGGTGAGTTGAGGGGCAGGCTATCCTTTTCTTGCAGCTCCTGTTTTCTCACATGGGTGTGGGAACAGCAGTAGTGGCCATGGCCCACTTCAGTGAGCACCAGCAAGGGCCATCTTTAATGTGTGGCAAAAGGGGCAGCTGCTTTTGGGCCCGCTCAACAGACTGGGCCTGGGGCAACTCAGCTGCCCCTTTTGCCCTGTGTTAAAGACAACCCTGGTTTATTAAAAATGGGACAAAATTGGCATTTATATTAAAACAATGAGTCTGTCAGGAATTATGAAAAAAAGGTACTGTCCTATTTACTAGTACATATGGTCAGCCTATGTCACTTCCTTCATTTAAGAGCTCCCACCAACGGACTCCTACGTTGTACTCAGGCTTACTGCTGCTTACTTCCAATCTATTTTTCCTTTTTTGGAACCTTTCCTGAGGCATGCCCCATGCTTTTCCTCGTTTGTCTGTTTCTGCATCTAAAGCAGACAGTGTATAGAATTAGAGCAGATTGCTTAAATCCTAGTTCTGACATGTATTCTGAAAATACAGGCCACGTAGTCTGAGCCTCATTGGCCTCATCACTAAATGTAAGTAATGATATCTCCCTCTGGTGGTTGCTAAAAATATTAAATAAAATAACAGCTACAAATTGTAAAAGGCAACATGAATGCTATTTATCATTATTTGTTATGTTTTTTCTCCTATTCAAACAAATCCTAAACCACAAACTTTCCTTCACAACTTTGATTAGATCAATCTTCTCTATTCTTTGTTCTCCGTTGTGAACATAAATTCACTCTTGTTATGTCTCTGATTTATAAACACACTGCATATCTCTCTGGAAACTTACACAGCTGCCCCACGGTTCTCATTCTGTTTTCTCTTTGTCTGAAACAGTGTTTTCTCTCATATTTTATAATCTCCCAAAGGGAAAATACCCTAAATGAATAACTTTTAACACCTCTCCCTCGGTGATCTGAACTAAGCTTATACTACAGGCTGAAAAGACAATGGTGACAAATTATACTGGAGTGAAAATATTCACTGCCCCTCCTTGCTGTGCTCCTCCCAGTGGGGCTTCTCCAGGTGATAGAATTGTATTTCCTACATGAAGAGATCAGGCTTGGCCATAGGATCTTGCCGTTCCTAATTATATGACTAAAAATGATATGGGCCACTTCCAAGCCAGAGCGGTAAGACCCATCCCATGGTTCACCACTACCCTTTTCTGCCATTACCATAAGAAAGCCAGTATTTTAAATAGGAGCTGCTCCTTCAATATTGCTATTCAGTAAAGAGGACCTATGGCAGACACAGAATAAATAACCCTCGGTTGTTGGACAGAGAGCTTGTACACCTAAGCTGACTGATATAATCGTGATAGCATAATGCCTACACATGTTATTTGAGTGTGTATATCAGTCCTCAACCTTTGATGTCAAGAAAAAGCACTGGCCTTTATTTCCTATATATTAATCGAACACCATTCTTTAGAGCTTAAGCTTTTGAAAACTAAATATAGGGCTCTTTAGACCTATTTGTGATAGTCACTCTGATATACACCTCCTCACTGCTAACCCCAACTATAAAAAGACTACAGCTAAGACAAATATGGGAACTGGAAACTATAAAGAGGAAACAAATTTCAAATTCTTATTTATCCATACCATTAGAGCATATAATAACGTAAAGGGAGAAAGGAATGCAGGGCGCGCTTGAATCACATACATGTGATATTTTGTTTATCATGAAAAATTCTCTCATTAAACCCTAAGAATTCTCAGCTTACTATTGAAGACATATTGAAAAAGTCTAAAAATAATATTCCTACATTGTGCTCTATGTTTAAAAAATTAATATGCCTGCAATTTTCATAATCTGACAAGTTTGTACAAAAGAAAACATGGCTGTAAAAAAAGAAATTTTCATTTGCTGCCAAATATCTTTTTTACATAACATCTAGATATTTAGAACATCTGCAAGACTGATAATCTTTCAACTTTTATTGTGAATATTGAGCAAATACAGAGAAAATATTTCCTTTCTAAATCGAATTCTTGTTCTTAGGCAGTGCTATTCTGATTGCATATTTGTTAATATTCCTATCATTCATATTATCATCAAATAAACTATGGATATAATTTTGAAACAAAACAATAAACAGTTTAACGTTATGGTGCATGCCCACATACAAGCTCTGACAGTTAAAAAGGAAAATTTGGGGTGAATTATTTCTCCATAGCAATCGATCTATTTCAAGAGAAATTGGCAATGGAATTTGTCAAAGCACTCACTCCATGCTCAGTGGTCTCTCTTGTGTTTGCCCTTTATGTGAGACAAGAGAATTCTATTCTTTGACCAGATGCTTGATATAGTCCTATAACATCTGCATGGATGTCTGCTTGGCACTTAGGGTAAGGGGAGAAATTTGATTGTACTCTTGAGGTTATAGAACATGGAGACAAGCATCATAATCATCCTTTGCAAAAACTCCACCGGGCTTAGTTACATGTTTTTCCCTTGTCAACATCTGTCAAGAACCACATGTCAATTACTACTCCATATTTTCTCAGGTAATAAAGGAACAGAGAACTCCCAAATGAACAGTCTTTATCTTCCCAACAATATGCCCCAGGCTTTGCTTTTGGATCTAACCCTTATATACATTTTTGTCATTTTCTACTCACAGGGATCTTGGCAAAGAAAGAGACCTGCATGGAATAAAAAGGAATTATTTCTAGTACAACAAACCATATATGAGTGTCTGTTTCAGGATACCCAGTATGAAAAAAGGAAGGGTAAATTTAAATAAGCTATTTCACTTTCCCTGGAGTCAACACTGTGTTTTACTGATAAGATCACCTAATAGTCAGTTTCTATCAGTATTATTCTTTTATCCTGTACAATTTTATTTTTTTATTTTTATCTTATTTATTGATCTGTACAGGATGTGTGTGTGTTACCTAGCGGAATAACCTTATAAAGTAGTGAACAAGTAAGTGGTGATGTCCCTTGTACAGATAGGATTTTTATGCCTAGAGTGAAACCTATAACCACCTAAGCTTTAAAAGAGGTAGTGTGAGAGCCAAAGTACTGTACCTGAGGCAATTTCATAATCTCCTAAGAGACAGCTAACAAAAGTGGACAGAGATCTCATTGTTAGAGAATATTTTCATAGGTTGTTCACTCGTTGGATATTGAACCATTTGACAAATCACCATTTGCCATAAATTCCAAATGTACTCTTTGTCATGGCTTTCAGACTAGAATCAGCAGAAAGGCTCCCTGTTGCTCAGACCAGCAGCTGAGCAGCTGCAAATAAGCGAACACAGAAGCACAGAACTTGTAAAGCGCTGTTAGTGCATTGCCACTGTTTCTTTGGTAAGAAAAGCGTTGGACACAGGTGGGGAGTCTAAGATGCTCTGAAGAGTCTGTGTTCTGTTGTGACTGTTCCAGGTTGCTTTCTTTTGAACCTAAATTTTATAGGTTATGGTTTTTATACACTGAGACAAGCAAAATGTTTGAGACTCATTATATGCAAAGCGTAGTCCTATGTGCTGAAAACTAATTTAAAACAAAAAAGAACCAGATATTGCCTTCAGGGGTTTAGTTGACATAACAGTGTCAGACACTCACACCAAGAATGCTCTACAGTGGATTAAAGTTGGCCACAAATTCTTTGTGCTCCTTCCAACAGAGGGTGAAGTCTCTCCTTTTTCCTTTCATCTGAGGCTGTCCCATGACTCCTTTGGCCAATAGAATGCAGCAGAAGTACACTGAGTTAGTTCTAGCCCTGGCCCTTAAGAGGGTTGGGAGCCTCTCTTTCCTCCCTTTTGGAAAATAGTTCTCATGCTACGACAGAGTTCAGACTTAAAAGAGGTCATGTGGGCATGTCCAAGTGAATAAAACACTATGGAAAATGACATCATATGAAGGAGAACTGAGGTGTCATAGCTGCAACACCAGGGCCCCGGGCATGTAAGAGAGGCCTTCATGAACATTCTAGCCAGTTTAGTCACCAGTTGGAAGCAGCTTCATGGGTGACTCCAGCCTACACCAAGTAGAATAGAAGACTCATCCAGTTAACCTATAGAATCAGGAGAAATAACAAGTTGTCCTAGTTTCCTGTATTTGGGGAGTGTCGATACATAGTTAACTGTTACAGCTCACACACTGAAATTTTCAGAGTCATATAGGAATATCAAATGAGCATATGCAAGGAATTCAGAATTGAGGAATGACTAGAAATCACAAGAGACAGTAGCATCTGACAGCTCTGGAAGTAAAACCCATGTTTGAATCTCTACCCCACCACTTACTAACTTTATGACCATGGGCAAATCGGGACCTTGGTTGGCATCCAGTTCATTAATGTATAGAATGTAAATAATAATCCTACTTCACAGTAGTAAAGATACAAAACTTAGGAAATATTTATAAAGCTTTTAGCTCAGGACTTCACACATATTAAAAACTCAGTGTGAGCTATTGTTTTTCTAATGGAGGGCTTTCTAAAGTAGATGAATTTTGATTGGCCTAAAAGTTTATCTATAGATTTTTATTTTGTAGTAATGAGACAGATTCAGTTTATATGTCCCTGAATCCCCAAGTTCAATTTTATTTTTTCTTAGATTATACATGTATATTGTTTTATACTTTAAAAGGTGATATAGTCACTTTTCATAGCCTATGACAGAGTGAGGTGTAGATATGGCCTTGAGTCTGAATTCTGGTTACTAAAATGTGGACCAAAATGATAAGCATCACTTCTGGGCCAAGTAAACAAAATCCTTCCACCTCTAATTTTCTGTATGATTTCCTCTAATCTTTTGCCCTTTTCAGTGTGGATAATTACTCAATTCTGACTCCCTGGTGACAACATTCTATGCTTTCCATCTGGAAACCTCCTTGCAACATTAAGCATTTATAGTCTTAATTATACTCACTATTTTTGGGGGGCTGACACTCAGAAAGCATCATCATGACAGGCTAACTTGCAGGAACCACTTATATGCCAGACACTATGCTAATTACATTTCTTACACATAATCCTCCCAGTAATATAAACTATTTTATCCCTACCTGTTAAAATAAGACAACTGAGGCAGAAATATTAATTTACCAATGGCACACAGCAAGAAGTTGACATAACCTAACTTTGAACCCAGACGGTCCTGTTCCAGAGCCTGCCTTCTGTTCAATGCAGCACGGAGCACACCTGATCTACATGGGGCAACTGAAACAGTTGGCACCTGGCCAGTGGATATCTGCGTGGAGATATTTTACATCAGGTTATGAGTGTGTCTTAGCTTCTCCAGTGTGTCACTAGGCAGCACTCCTTGGTTATACTGGCAGTGAGCAGCCCACACTTGATAGCAGGCAGTTAAAAGTGTATAGCTCTCATATGAACACATGTTTTAAGGGATGTAGTTTGTTAAAGGTTTCTTCAAAACTAAGTATTTAAGGACGCTTGACTGAGGACAGTATATATGATTTAATCTTTATATTCACTTCCTTATAAATAGGAAACAGCTTCTCTTCTCCATCAGTACTTCTTGGTAGTAGACTTCTTCCACCTGGGACAGAAAGACTCTAGCTCTAGAATATGGACATGCCCTTCATGAACTGTTTTCCTACATAGAGCTTAAGAAGGGTCAAGGAAGAAGCCATTAAAGTTAGGAAAGTGTGTCCTCTTCTTCCAGCTTTTGGGGACCTAAAGAGCACAAACACCAAAAGCTCAAAGGAATTATGTACATCATTTATACATTTATGATTTATGTATCTCCTTTCTAGTAGAGACATGGAACTTCATCCATGGTCGAGGTATTCAGTTAAAATCTACACTTCTGGGTCTTTGGAAGAGCAAATAGATAACTTCACTATAATTTCTGGCATCCTAGCACTCCCAGTGATTGTTACGAAGTTATCATACCCAATATGTTATTAGTAATATAAGTAATATGTAATAAAGTAATAAATAATAAAGTAAAATAAAAGCAAAATTAGTAATATAAGTAAAGCAACAAAACACAAAGTCTGAAATATTGTTCATAGTTGAATATTAACTTTCAAGCACAGGTAATCATTTGAGATACAATATGGAGTCCAAATCTCTTTTGGGTTTTTTTGTTTTTGTTGCTGCTATCCTCTCATTCAATTGAAGGGTTAGTGTGCAGGTGTTTTTACCTTAATGCAACATATATATTCCTGGTAAAAGAAGAAAAAAATCTATGAATTTACATGCTGAAAATTAACAGGGTTAATGATAAAAGTCAATCCACTCAAAATTCATACAATTTTCATGTAAAATATTCAAGATGGTGTAACAGGTATGCTACCAAAAACAATAAAAATACAGCATAGTTTAAAACACTATTATGTGACTAGTAAATAGGGAAATGCTGCTGTATAACTAAAATAAACGCACTACATTACAAAAAAACTGACATTAAAAAATACAGCAAAAGTAAGGCTAGCTTTTTGAAGGGGGTATAGCGAAGCACAGGGGTTGCTGAGTCGTGAGGGTGAAGTGCACAGAGATCAGAGAGACTTGTACCAGGAGCACCTCTGAGACAGCATGAGTCCTGATGGAGCCAAGAGAGGGATCATGGATGTTGACCCTGTGCAGCTTGGCCTGAGATGGTCAACTGTCTTAGCGTACTTTGCAGTCAGCTGCTGTTACACAGTGGTATTAACATGCAGGGAAAAATCACATGTGACCAAAGTGATCTCTAAGAAAACATCATTCCCGGATCCCAGTTACACATGAGCTGACACGTTGCAGAAACACATATCAAAGGAGGACAAGTTGTCCAAGTACAATAGAAATGATTCTGGAAACTATTAATCATGTACAAAAGCAATGAAATAAAGTAGAAACTAGATATAATTAGTCAGATTTCTAAGAGAAAATGTGTTGACTCATTTGTAAAATATGTTAGATTGAATGCATCAATAATTAAGGAAATTTAAATACTATTATAAGGTAAAAACATTAAAAATTATAAAGAAAAATCATATCCCCCAAAATATCAGACTCTTCCCATCTTCAATCCAAAGTCATCATTCATTTTGACTCAGTATGCACTAGAGCTGCTGAGATATTATTCTTTCTATACTATTTTGTCAAACTTTAGAAATTTGATCACTGAAAATTTTATAATACATTCTTATAACAAATGTTAATAAGACTTCACTTTTATTCCTACATCCCAGAAGTTTCTATTAGAAGAATGATATTCATTTATGACCTCAGCTCCAACTTACTATTGATTTTAGCACTCAGGCACATAACGTATTTGACTTAATTCTATCCTTACGATGAAGATCATTAGAATGATTTTGAAGAATTTCTATAAATATGAAAACATAATTTTAACTACTCTAAACTTCTAATATGGTAGCCACTATCCATACATGGTATTAAACTAAAATTAAATAAAAATTAAAATACAGTTGTTCAGGCATACCTGCGAAATTTCATGTGACTGAATAGCCACAAGTTGTTAGTGGCTCCAGTACCAGACAGTCCAGATGTAGAATATGTCCATCATCACAGGAAGTTTAACAGTGAAGCAATAGTTCTATTGACTTACACAGCTCTTCTGAAATTTTCTGAAAAAACAATAATTCAACAATGCTTCCTTTAGAAAGTAGTTGCATATGTTTAGTCTCTTTTTCTCCTTTCTCTACAGTGTTCATTGTTGAGAGGGTCTTCTTCCTTGGTTGTATCTTGGGTACTGGGGAGAGAATGAGGGCACCCAAGCACCTTCATATATAATGGACCGACTTTTGCATATGCTGTCAGTGCCCTTGCTCGTATCCTTGGATTATAGGACTTCACCATGTCCAGCCATCTTCCAGCTGTATTCCCATTTCTTTTCTCAAGGCCTTTTGCTGAAACAGCGGCTATAAACTCTGCCTGGACTCCTGGCTGGCCAGAAGTGGCAGGAAATGAACATGAGTAAAATAAATCTTTAACCAATAGTTGATGGAAGTTGGTATAAAAATACTGCAGCTCTTCCATTCTTTAGGTTGGAAATCTCTGAGTCATGGTTTGCACTATTTTCCAGTGTGACCTGAAGTGGTAGATAACTTGATGCCTTCTCTTGGCAATTTTTCCTCGCTGACATCACTTTTTCATGCCTTACCTGTGCTTCCTTGTATGTCCAAATAACCCTTTGCGCTCAAATTAATGTCTCAGGATCTGCTTTTGGGAAACTCCAACTAAGGTAATATTCAAATAGAGGGGTGAGAGGGATAATTGGAAAGGAAAGAGGTTAGCAGTACTAAAGAAAACTAACCTTTAAATATTATTAGATTGTGAATGCTACAAGAGCAAGGATTATATCTTAAAATTTCTATTCTCAATATCTATCACATTAAGACAATTTATTGTCACATAATTTTTCATATCCCAACAATCCTATACTGCCCTTTTTTTCAGTTGAGTGAATTAAAGATCAAATAATATATGGGGTGTTTTTGCTGTTTTTTTTTTTTTTTTTGATGTTTATTGAGGTAACTTTGCTTTACAAAATAATAATAACTAATACGTGCAGATCAAATCATTTAAATGACACCCAAAAATCACACTGTAAGTGGCAGTGCTCAGCATGGAGTCAGGATTGTGCTGCGGTCATCCATTGACTTTGCTGGATTCTTAGTGGGCCTCAGTCCTGTCCACTTCAGGTGACCTTGCAGACCCATGCTCTCTGCACCGACTTCTGCCTGACTGACTAGGGTGAGGTATGTTATTTTTCTTCTCTACCTCAGTGTACTGATGTGTGTTGTTAGCTTCATACAATAGTTTCTATTTTAAGGAAACATGGATCATTATCTCCAAGTTGTATCTTAGAACAAAATGTGAAGAAGACAACAGTGATTAACTTGGTTCCCTACCCTCTCATCTGTGCAGTCTAGTCTCTCCCAGACTCATGTTCCCAAGTCTCAAGGACAGACATTCTGGTATCCTGACTTCCCTACTCAGGCAGCACCAAGACCCTGGAGCTAGAGAGAAGTGAGAGGAACTTTGACAGCTCAGGGGACACTCTAGGTTCTGCCCCTGCCCTCGTTTCTGAACCTGGCTCTCTGAAACTTTTTCTCAGACTCTTGTCTTGTTCCTTGATTCAGGCTATTTTCCCTTTGGGAAAAATATTTATCCTTTAAAAGGGCTTAAGAGGTGTTAGTCCAAATATTTGACTCTACATTAGAATTTATTTCCATGGTTTTACTAGACAGTGAGTGTGACATCTTGGGCAAGTTGTTTTAATTCCCTAAGCTTCCATTTCCTGACCTCTAGAGCATATAAATTAATGAAATTACCCACCTATTAAAAGAAAAAGTCTATAGGTTGTTATGAGGATTGAATTAGATAATTTGTATAAACTACCAAGCACATCGTAAACACGTAATTACTGTTAGGTATTATTATTGACCACAGGATCTATAGATCCCAGCTTTGCCCTCACCCTTATAAAGCCAATTCAGACTTAAGGAAACCCAAATCCATCACTGATGGGGTGGCATAGTCCCCATTTATCTAGAATTAGAATTTAGATTAATGTGTATCTCTTTCAGGGTTAATAGGAACTCTGGACTTATAATTTCTCAACTAAAAGGCATGCAGTTTTAATGAGAGCAGTCTAAGAAGCAAGGCTGTTTGTGAGCAGCTTACAAGATGGTAGAAGCCATTTGCTTCCATGTAAAGGCCAAATTGTTTCCCTCCCATTTACTCACGAGACTGTGCTAAATACTCCATGTATGTTAAACATCATGCCCCATACATAAATGTGGCAGATACATTTTGATAAACACTAATATGCACGTTTTTATAACCAAATACTACCAAAAAGAAAAGAAGAGTGGCTCTTATTCAAATAAAAAAATTAAAGACTGGGAGGATATTAAAATACATACCATCTAGTGATGTTGTATTATTCCTCTGTATGTGGTTAGTTAAGGTTAAATATTGATTTATTACTTACAACATTTTATTTTTAAGGTGGATATTATTATAAATCTATGAGACTATGTCTTGTGAACCAAAAATCTGGGTACTAAGTTTGACAAATAATTTTTTGCTAATTCTTATATTTATGCATTTATAATATATCATAATGAATTACAAATTCATAAGAATTGAATTCCATTTGGTTGTACATTTAATGAAATGTCTCATAAAGAACATAATATATAGAAAATTGGAAAAGTCCCTGAGTATTGGATGCCACAACACAAAATCTCCAGTGATTCTGCCTTACTTTCCTTTTTCAGCCTTTCTCACATCAAAGCTCATTGTCCAGCGCACAGACATTTTCAAACTGGAATAATTTCAAAGAGAAATCACCTATATTTTTTCTATATCCTGTGATAAACTGTAGTTCTCAAGAAGGCGTAGGACTTGATCACACAGTTGGAAATGGAAGCAACATTTTTTTCAGCTTCTCATTACGAAACAAAATGGAGTCATTCTCACGCCAAGAAAAATGTTCTGTGGAGAGAAACATTCCCGTCTTGGTGGTTTATAACCTTTTAACAAACTGTCCTGAAGATGGCGCCACGTGCTTAGCTATGTTAAAACCGGCGTCATTCTGTGATTACTTCTGAAAACAAGTCCCCAAGAGTTACATAGGCTTTACACAAGGGTCTGTAGAAAGTGCTTCCTTAAAATTATATTCCTTTGTGAAAGAATAAATATTAAGCTAAGTTACCCAAGGAAAATTTGATTAGATCATTTCTAAATTTATAGTTAGGAATAGAACTACAGGGAAAAATATAGTAAATGCTATTTGACGGAGATCAATGAATGGTATGTTCTGAAAGTCAAAGTCCATTTCTGACCTTGTTCCTCTCCTTTGTTCCCTGTTTTCAGTCAATGGCACCACCATCCATCAAGTTACCAGAGCTAGAAACCTGAATGACATCTTTGATCTTCATTCTACTTTAAACTTCTCCACCAGCAACCCCAAGTTCAATCAATCACCCAGCCCTGTCTGTTGTAGTCTGTAAATGTCTTTCAAGTCTGTTCACATCTCCTCACTCCCTTGCTACCAGTGAAGTCAAAAAGCACCATCAATATCCTGCATCACTGCAGAAGTGTGTGTTAGCCATTTCCCCTTCATCACAGCTTGCTCCTCTCAATTTGCTCTCCACTCTTCATTAGAGTAAAGAGTCTGTCCCTGTTAAATCCCCCTCTTTATAAACTTCCATAACTCCCTCATACCTTCAGGTAAATTGTGATCTCTTACTCACAGCAATAACTCTTACTCTATAATGCTTTTCATAATCTAGCTGCCCTCCACTCTCTTCTCCAGCTTCATTTGGTAAAACTGTCCTACTCGTTCTTTTGCTTTAGTCATAATAGTTACCTTTTCAATTCTTGTTATGTACACCTCAGGTCTGGTTATTTCTACAGTTCTTGCTGTTCCTGCTTTTATCCTCAGAAATAGCTGCAACTCATCCACCCACCACACCCTGAGTCATCACCTCCTCCATCTAGTTAACTAGCAGGATATACTAGTAGTTAATCTGTGGGTCCCAGTGTAAACACCATTTCCTAATGGATGGAGATCCCTAGACTACGTTAGGACCCAGCACTCTATAATTCCATAACACTGTACTCTGTTAATTTTATTGCTCATTTCATCATCACATGTATTTTTCCATAGCTAGATTATAAGCAGGGACAGTGTCTATCATTATGCAAGTCTTTCAGTGACCTGTAAGACCTTCCATCATTATCTGCCTCCATGCCCTTACCTTTCTCACCTTATTGCCATAGTTCTCCCATCTATCTCTTTGCTTCAGTCTCCTTGCTTGTTCCTTTAACTTCCCTAGTTTAGCTTGTCTTCTTTGACTCTCCTAACTCTCTTAGCTCTATCCTGCCTCAAGCCATTGTTTGAATTCCCTTTACCTAGAATGCCCTTCCTCAGTTTTCTATGTGGCTCTCTTCCTCATGTGCTTCAGAGTTTTATTCAAATGACACATTTGGTGAAGTCTTTCCTGACCATTTAATCTACCATTCCCCCACCCCCACCCCACAGCATTCGACTTCCTCTCTCTGCTTTATTTTCTTCCTTAGCTATTACCACCATATGCTGTCTTCCATGGTTTATTATCGATCTCCTTCCACTAGGATATAAACTCCTTAAGGACAGGGATTTTTGTTTCTTTGGTTCACTGCTGTTCAGGGTTTCCCCTGCTATTTGAAAATAGAATGTTCCTATTTGATACGATTTGGCAGGTTATTTTGAGGCTCTGGGAACATTACTATTATTTATTTATATGAAACAAAGTTTTAGCATTCTCAGACCCCAAAAATGATCCACAAAAACATACCAGATAGGAACATCCTACTCTCAGATAGAGGGGAAAACATGTATCCCGAACACCTGGAGGCATACCTCACACAAAGTAGTCAGTGGAACTGTCCATTCTATTCCTACCCTAGTGACTTTATAGACTAAATCTTTTCATTTTTTTTCATTATGAAATCATTCTAATTTATGGTGAGAATTTTCCTATTTCAAGAACTAATTTATTTTGGGCGGGGGGTCCTGGGAGGATGTGGTCAGAGTGGAGAAATCAGAACTAAAACTAAATCTTTCCATGAAAATATAAGAGCGGAGATTTATTGGCATTGTTTAAATTTCAGTTGTTTCCAAATGATAAAATTCTCTGAAAATTAGGAGCATTTAGTGTGGGGCCAGAGCTCCTAGTCTTGTTAAAAAATGTCTCTATATGAGAAAAAGGAACATCTTACATTGTTACTGTGAATATAAATTTGTGTAACTGCTCTGGAAAACAGTATGGAGATTCTTCAAAAGAGTAAAAGATGGATCTACTATATGATCCAACAATTCCATTCCTACTCATATACCCAGAGAATACAAAATACCTAATCGGAAAAAATATCTGCACCCCTAGGTATTTCATAGCCGCACAGTTCACAATGGCCAAGACATGGAAACTGCCTAAATGCCCGTCAACAGATGACTGGATAAAGACTTGTAGTATATATACTCAATGGAATTCTATGTAACTATTAAAAAGATAAAATTATGCCCTTTGCAACAATCTGGATGGAACTGGAGGGAGTCACATTAAGCAAAGTAAGTAAGAAAAGGAGAAATACAGGGTGATTTCACTCATATGTGGAATATAAAGAGAAACACTACAATATAAAAAGAAACACTACTGAACAGATAAACCCCAATAAAATTCACAGGAAGTAAGATCATGATTACCAGAGGGATGGAAAGGAAGGGAAAGAAAGAGGGACCAAGGTGATAGTAAAGAGCACTAGAACTCTAATGTCAGATGCAATGTGAAGTACTCACAGACTGAGATGCAATTTCACTATCCTAAAATGAATATAACAATGTTATCAAAAGAAATAATAAAATTATGATTTTAAAAAATGTCTCCACATGGACATTTCTTAAGGTACTGTTTCCTTATCTTTCTGTTAATTTATGCAATGCTCAAAAATTCTGATTCATTTAAGTTATTGGGACCCCCTTTATGTGGAAGCCCATAGATTTGCCTATCAATGCAATCAGTTTGATCAAAATGTGAAACAAACCAGCTGTGCATTTAGAGGGAGCCCAACTTTCTGACCAGGAAGTGGCAAAGGAGAAGCAGGTTAAATGATTGCAATATGGGTATATCGTCATTTGTAAAATTCTACTACCTTACAGTGATCAACAATTCCAGGGGAAAACAACATTCAGTCCCATGGTATGTGAGGCTGGCTCATGACTAATGATTTATTACAGTTGTTTGATTCAACTTCCATTTTCAGAGTCATGTGATGAGCAAACAGATGCTCACCTCCTTCTAATTTCAAGGGAATATCATATTGTATCTGCAATTAAGCACAGTCTCTATATGAATATATAAAATATTGTTACAGAGAAAACAGACTGATCATTTACAATACAAAATAGATGTGAAAGTAAATAAGATACCAAAATTTGAATTTTTGGCAGAATATAAAGATCCTGATTAATTAAAGACAAAAGGAAAGAGGGAAATCCAATGCTATCTTTGAATGGAAATATAACACAAGATATGAAAAAGCAGTTCATGTTATTTCATCCTTGCAAAATAACACAAGGCTTGCCTACAAAAAGGAATGGGTATGTGGATACAACGAGAATGAGGGGTGATGAGGTTGCTGTTTAGTTAGGCATTCTAATAATGAGTGAGGGTGCGGACTTGGGTAACAATTAGGCTGTAAATTGTTAAGATAAAGTTTGAGGAAAGGAACAAGAGAACAATAATCATCATTTGCGTATACTGGAAAAAAGTTCAACAGAAAAAAGAATGAAAGTCTGCTTGGTAATTTAATTCAAATAAATATCCAAACATGCAGAAATGGAAGGAAAAGAGATCCAGGATTTCCAGAACAATTCCTCATAACTAGAAGAGATCAGGGTGAAATAGGAAAGGTATAGTCAGGATCAGGAAAAAGTATGAAAAAAGTGCCCAAGTACGAGTGAAATTATGTAAACTAAGTCATGAAATTATCTTCTTCATTATAAAGGACTGATCTTGGGAACTGATTAAAAGGATTCTATTTTCAAATTTTCTTCAAATTAATAAAAAAAGCAGAATCGAACAAAGCTTCTGGAAAAGAAGTTTTCCTGAAAATTTCAGAAACTAATCTGCTCAACAGAAATCTAAATGATAAAACCAGGATTATAGATAATAATAGGAAAATCTATAGCCATTCTTAGTTGATCTTAGCAGAGATTAATAAAATGCATTGAGTCCCAGCCTTGATTCAAAGACAAACTGGTTGAAAGGAAGTGGTAAATCCTGGAAAATATTCCCTACCTGATGCTATGTTGGAAAACTCTCCCTTATAAACTTCTTTTTTTTAAGTGGGGTAACCTAAAATGAACACCTATCCCTCTCCCACAATGTGGAGTCCAAAAGTGTGAACAAACAGCAATTGACTTTCTCAAAATATGTTCCACCATATACTACATGTTGGGAACCATGCTGTCAACCTGTTGGGAATTTCTGGCACAACATTAAGTATGTTTTATTCTGTTAGGAGTAGCAATCTGCCATGGTCCCTGAGCATCCCAATGCATTCTTACTCACTGTGCCAACATTGCAAGACCCTAAACACTTTTCCTGGGCCATTTCTCATGGTTGTGTTGCAGTGATCAGCCTTGCAGCAGCCTCTAGGAATGAGGTAAAGTCTCCCTTTACAGGAACAGGAACAGACATGCTGGAAAAAAAGGTGGATTCTTCATGCTCAGTAGTAAATTCTGTGACTATAGAATGACTTGCCTTCCCAACTGTATCTCTTTCCATGTCCTGTTATGCTATGCACTATTTTCACCATTTGAATTATTTCTTTGGTAAAATGCATTGTTTCCAGAAGGTGCCTATTAAAATGCAAACATGTTACCTGGAGTAGTGGTACATGAATATATTAATGCTTTAACATAGATTAATACCCTAATATAGAAGAGATTCAGAGAGAGTGTGAGTTCTGATGGAATGTGGAAGGTGGGCTGTGGGTTTGGGAAGGTCCTGAAATTAAATATGTGTCTGGCAGATGGGGAAAAATAGAAGCATCAAGGTGATGAATCTTCTTTTACCTCCCCTTTCTTTCCTGACTACAACACTTTGAGCCAGAATTTTTGTTTTAGACAAATTGTAAGATGTTTATCTTACTCTTCTCTTCTCCCCTTTTTAGTTTCCTTTTTTCCTTTGAAATAGAATGTGAATTTGTTAGTCTTACCAAATGTGTAGGTACATATTTGAATATTAGATTTTTTTAAGGGAGACTTGAGTTAACATCATTTTGGGAAGCAGAGAAGGATCTAATAGGTGATCTGACAGATATTTTCATAACAAACTTTCATGCCCTTGCAGCCTTCTTTGGAGCGACCCAAACAGAGCAAGCAGGAGTCTGGACTTAACCTTGTTATTTCTTGACTATTGAATGCTGGTCTAGTGTTTTTACTTGTGTTGTTATATTGTTTTTTTCATTTTTTTGAGCAAGAAACTGGGAGTTTTACATAAGTATGTCCCAGTTATTCTTCTGATTATAACAATTTCTGCTTGCAAACAATGCATATTCTAATATTCTTACTTGAGTCACAACTTTCTAGAAGCTGTTAATCACAGTTACTTAACTTGTACATGATTTTGCTATGTTCTCTTCACCATTTGGGAAAAGTTATTCAGAGAGAATGAACTAAGAGTTTTTGTAGTTACTCTCTTAAAAAAAAAAAAAAAAGGTTGTGTGGGCATTATGCTACAAGGAACTGAGATTTTTTGCATAAAAAAGTCTTTCCTTAAGGTGTTTACAGCATGCTCCACACACAACAGGTTTATGCCAGAGTGAGGACCAACACCATGCTGTCCTAAAATGCCATTTCAAACATCAGAATGCCAGATGGGTGATTTCAAGAAGTATGTAAAATGTGGCGGAACAGCCAATTACATTTCTTTGTAGTTTATAACCAGATCTAACATAATGTAGTCTGTCTGCAAGAAAGTATTCCTGGAACAACCAACTCTCAGTTTTTCTGTCATGTTCAGGGTCATTTTCTCTTCTGGATTCGTAGATGATGAAAGTTCAAAGCAACTGATAAATAAATATTACTGCATAAAGACTATGGTAATCAAAACCAAAATTCACAAGCAAACTGTGAAAAATCAGACTGCCTGCAAGATGCCTTCATCTCTGATTACAGATGTGCACTCCTTTGACTGCATGTAATTTGCATTACAATGTATTAGCGCTTCCAGGAATTGAACTGCATTCTATGGCATAGGAAGGGCATATAAAACATTCAAGATAATCAGTGTATTGACTTTGACCCTAAGATAAATCACCCACTGACAAATTGTCACCAAAAAAATGAATACTTTCATTTTACCTTCCAACAGCTCAAGAGAACTTTGATTGAAATTCTAGCTCCTATGAAACAAATGGAACAAAATATTTTAGCAGTTAAAAATTTGTTGCTTTTTCTCATTTTCTCTCAAAGATTATTTTTAAAGGGGTAAGTACATTTTCCATCTGCTCAGAATTGAGTTCGTATTGAAGCAGGAGTTGCTCTTCAAATGCCACTCAAGTTGTACTTCATTAGTGTGGGATTCCTTATGTTCAGAACAGGTTAGCTCTTTAATTAACCCCTTTTTGCTGGTGCCCAAGGTTGCCAGAATGTTTTAAGTCACTGCAGACACCTGGTTTAGCTCAGGAAATCCCCTAGGTTCTGCCTCCTCACTTGTGTGAGCCCTTCTCTTTTTCTGGCTTCTCCTACTTGTATCCAATGACCTGCTGGCTTGGATTATGCTCCATCTACAATGCTGTTGGTGCCCAGACCATTTCCCTTTGAACCTTGCTGCTGTGCACACGGGCCAGACTTTCTGCTGCAGGACTTGCATCTCCTTGCAGAGCGTGCTCTGCCCAGATATGTGGGAGCAGCCCTCACCAGTGACTAGCAGAAATTGGTGCACACAACTTTAAATATGTTGCAATTTTATTTGTAATTTATGCCTTAATGAAGCTGTGGGGAAACCAGAGATTGGTATCTACACACCCCAGGCCCTCACACCCAGGCGGAATAGCGTTGAGGCATCTCTTCTATAATGGCTGCATGATTGGTCCAGCAGTATAAGTGCCTGTTACCCGCAGCTGTAGTTGCCTAGTAACATGTCCTTTAATAACTTCCTTCATTTTCCTGTATCACCTCTTCATTACCTTACCTCTATTTCCTGAAATAATCTTTCAGATAATCTACTTATTGTTGGGTTCTTGTGTTTGTTTGTTTCAGGGTCTGCTTTAGGGAGCCCATACCAAGATAATACCGCTGGATTTCCATCTTTTCTTAGATGTTTCAGCCTACATTCAAGTCAAGTCATACTTGATATTCAAACTGAGCAGCCCAATGATGTCCCTAAACCAGCACTCTGGATATCTGCATAACTTGGGGTAAGGCTGAGACTTAGATATATTTTTACTTGAAAAGTGTTACCTTGTATGCAATATATTTTTTCCTTTATTATCATTTTATCTCCCTAGATGAATTGCTCTATTATTTTAACATATTAATGATTCCTAAATTTGCATCTCCAGGCCAGAGTCCTTGCTTATACTCTTTTGGGTGTCTGTGTGTATGTGTGTGTGTGTGTGTGTGTGTGTGTGTGTGTCAATTTTTGAACATGTATAGCAAATGACCCACTTGTCACTTGTAAATAATCATACTCATCACATTTAGCATAAATAGTCTTAGTTCAACAAATTTCCTTTAACCCTTGTTCTGCCTCCAGGCTTCTCTGTACCATTCACTCAGTTGATTAAGTCTTCAAAAACCCTTGATAACTCTCACTTAACTGAGTATCGAATTGACATGTGCTTGGTTTTAAGTAGCAGACAAGTCAATTTACAGATCCTTTATTAACTGCAGCTGAATGATTACCTTATTTTTCTTACATAACAAGTAGGTTCAAAGTAGTTAGTTGCAGTGTTGATTCAATATCTTAAAAATGTTTAGCAATATTTCTGTAATTCACTTAGTGTTCCCCAAAAAGATCAAGACAGAGCTGAATCATTTTCTTTCTATAAAAAAAAGAAGTAAAAATAAGCAGAAGGTGCCCTGAGTTTCTTTCCCCAGAAAGCACCTTCCAGCAAATTTCTCCTGATAGCTCATTTGTCAGAACAGGACAAAGAAATGCCCAACTATAAGAGGAACTGAGAAAGCAGAGAACAGGATTACTATATTGAATTATTCTAATCAAGATCCATTGACATGAGATGAGCACATTGGCACCTCAAGAAAATAACAGAGTTCTTTAGTAGAAAGAAAGTGAAAATAGATATTAAGAAGTCTCCAGCATCTGCCACAGACTCCATCCTCCATCCGCACTTGAAATTGGATCTATTCTATTGCTTAAATATCTCTAAAACTACTATCATCTGTACTCAGGACTACAGCAACAGATTTTCTTATAATTATTTCTCTGATTTAAGTCATAACTTTCCTCTCATCTCTTTTCTAATTGTATGCAGAGTGATCTTTTATAGATGTAAATCTGAACTTGTTCATTGGATTAAACCACTTCACTGTCAAACACCAATCTATTTCTTCTCTGTCCATCTTGCCCACCCCCAGTACTTGCATCACCAGACACTCTGCTCCACTCAGCCACATTTAGCTACTTACTCAACCTTTAAGACTTTTTCTCCTTCTTGCCATCACATCCCTCCTCTCTGAGCTGAGGTAAGTGAACCATTATGTGTTCTCAAACAGTATATTTGTATTGTTTAATTGTCCTATATAATAGCGTATTGTATTATCATTGTCTCATTATATGGTTATCATCACCATTAAATAGAGATTCTTTCAAAGTAAAGCATTTGTTTCATTCACATCTGGGTGTCCATCACCTGGCACATTATCTGGCATATATGAATTCAGTTAATGCTAATCAAATAAACAGATTGATTAATTAAAGAGAATATTTACATTGTTGTTTATTGGAAAAGTTGAATATTAATAATTCATTATCTCTTGCAATAAAAGAATGAATAAGAGACAGCACAACAAGTTTATTCAGAGTATTGGTGCTAAATCCCTATACCGTAGCTCCAAGGTTAGCTCTGTGACCTTGAATTAGCTAAGATAATTTCTTTGTGCAAATTTCTTCATCTGAAAATAGAAAAAATGATTTTAAAAAATTGTTAATAAGGACTTTAAAAAATAATTCCTTCAGTTCTAAATAATGTACGAAATAAAACCTGGCATATGGTGAATATAATAAAAGTTTTTAAGATAAGTGAGTAAGAGAATCATGATTCCTATCCATACAAATATTATAGTCTAAATGAGCAGCGCCCAATAAAAATATAAGGTGATCTATGTATGCATCTATATGTGTATAGATAGATAGATAGATAGATAGATATTTAAATTTTTTCTACTAAACATGTTAAAAAGTAATTGTATTACAAGTAAAATTTATAAAATTGTTTTAAACCAATATATGAAAATATTATCATTTAAACATATATTCATTTATACATGTATCATTTAAACATATAATATTGATTAATAACAGTTCATCCCATATAATTAATATTAAAAGTTATTAAGGCTTTTCATTCTTTATTTTCTACTGTCTTCAACATCCAGAATATGTTTTATTCTTATGTTAAATAGCAATTAAGATGTTTAATTCTCATCTGTATTTAATTTCAGGATATTAGAGTTACATTTAGCAAAAATTTATTGGTGGTTTATTTTAGTCAAGAATGAGGGAAAGTCAGGAGTTAAGCTATGTTCTAGGTAGTAACACGAGTAACTGGAATAGACAGTGTTGACACCCATTGAGAGAGGGAACAAAGAGGAGACAAGATTTGACTGAGTTTGGGTTGAAAGGAGATAAGGGGTTCACATTCAGACATTGGCATTCAAGTAACTGCCGTGAATTTAGAGGGGCCACTAGAAGCTGTCACAGAATCTGGAAGAAAACAAATACAGAGAATAGAGATGAAGAAAAACAGACTTGTTTTTATGTCATTTCAGCCCTGACTCCAGCCATGCCCGAAGCAAGACTTAGCCTTCAACATTACTTTTATATGCACCAGTAAAATGCCTTTCTTAAGTCAGTTTGAGTTGTCTTTTCTGTATCTGTATCAGAATGTATATAGGCAGTCCTCAATTTCCATGGTAGTGTCAGGCTATAAAAATGATCTCTTAAACTGAAACCATGCAGAGATCTTAATCATTAGGAACAAAATTTATCTTTGGTTCTTTTAATGCTCTGAAGTATCTATGTGATTTCCTTTCATTTGAAATTTTTGCCAGCATCATTTCCTCTGGGACATCTTCATCTGCTTTGTCATAACCATTTTCCTCATTTATGTTGATATATTTCCCTTCATGAAGTTCCTTGTGGCTACATACCTCGAGTCTTTTAACAGCAGCAGTTCCCACATTTCCACAGTCAGCTATTTCTTATTTAACTCCATTTATGTTCAATTCAAATTCTGCAAAATCATGCCAATTTCTGAAACAATTAAATCAGCCTTTACTGGCAGTAAAAGGTTCTTCTTCAGGCTCTTTGTAATTGCTGTTTTGTTTCACTGTAGCACCTAACTTCAATGTTTGGTCTAAATGCTAGTTAAACTGATTGGATTTTTTTTTTTTTTTTCATTTTAGTCTTCATTTTATCTTCAACGGAGCATAGAAGTAAATGCTCCATGTCCACCACAAGCGGCATTCTGTTGCGAGCGTAACTTAACCTAAACAATGTTGAAGCCACTTTACCTTGTTTTTGAGTCATCAGACTTGTTCACTATTGTTCATTCAGTGACTTCATGCAGGCAGTCTCATCCTAGCTTCAATTTATCTGCATTTTCAAATCTCCTAATTACATCCAGTTTCACTTTCAGCATTGTGATTGCCATTTCTTTATTACCATTTCATTTTTCTCTATTATTTATTTTTATAAAATGTCACATGGGTTTATCACAGAGACAAGGAGGCAACCAAACTACAGACTTTGCATGAAATAAATAACTGATGCGTAATGACCAATCACAATAGAATTTGAAAGAGAAGTGATGTGAATGATCATGATGCCTATCTGTTGTTTATATAAAGATTTGTGGACTTAACAGTGAGCAGTAAAGCTGATAATCACAATTAATATACTAGGTAACTGGAATTTGAACCATGTTATTGGTACAGATTACTGTTTTTTAACTAAATCACGGTATATGAAATGTGTGTCTATAAGAACTATTTGAAGCAATTACTGCCTTGCCACCTACTGCAAGGACTATATAAGGAGAAAACAGAAGAAATCCTAGAAGAGAAACCCAAAGAAAACCAAAATTCAGGGATAACAAAAGAAGAGAAGCCATCATGGTAACTCAGAAAGAGTGGTCGAAGAGGAAGGAGAAAAAACAGAAGCATGAGGTCTCATACGAGGCAGGAAAAGAGAGATTATAACTACATCTTCAACTATTCTTTAAATTGACATATAATTCTCGTCCTATAAAATTCACCATTTAAAGGGTACATTTCAGTGGTTTTTAGTATATTCACAAAATTAAATAACCCTCACCATTATCTAATTCCAAAATTTCTCCATCCCCCCCAAAAGAAACCTGCATCCATTAGTAGTCACTTCCATTCTGTCTCTTCCCAACACCTTGGAATCACTAATCTACTTCCTATCTCTCTGAACTAGTCATTTCTGGAAATTTCACATAAATGGAATTAGAAAACAAATACTCTTTTGCATCGGGCTTTTTTCACTTAGTATAATGTTTTCAAGGTTTGTCCACGTTGTCATTATCTATCAGTTTTCCATCTTTTTTTATAGCCGAGTAATATTATTTTGTATGGATCTACCACAGTTGTTCATCCACTCTTTGGTGATGAACATCTGAGTTATTTCTCTTTGGAGTTACTATGAACGATGTTGTGATGACAGTTGTCTGGAAGTTCTTATGTGAACACATATTTCAGTTTTTTGGAAGATATCCCAGCGATGAGAATTACTGGGCCATATGGTAACTCATCTTTTTGATAAACTGCCTGACAATTTCTGTAGTATCTATATCATTTTATAAAATTTGACCCGTTAGTCAAGTGTGAAGGTTATATCACTTCTTTTTCAAAAATTGTGTATACAACTATTTCCTCTAATTTTAGTCTGCTTATCTAGTTTCTCATTTTATTTCACCACATTTCCTCCTGGTATCTTTGACTTCCTTATCTCACATTTGTTGTTACCCTCTAACTGTGCAAATAATCAAACTTTTTAATACTGCAAATTATTTATACCTTTCTTTTCCACACTGCATACAAGTTATTTAAATGATGCAGAGCATAAGGTCTCTTGCATATTTTAAGGCATTTGTCAAAAAATCAGTTCCCAAGTTGGTTAAATATGGTAAGAACCCTAATTTTATTTCCCTTCCCTTCTTCTTCAATTAAATTTATACAACCAAACTTATGGATGAAAGGTCTCCATAATAATCTTAGCTGTCAGTGGCGCAAAGTCAAACAAATTGTCTTTTACTTTGGAAGAACTGTCTTGGTGTGCCCAATTCTATTAGACCTATGTCATAGGGTATCAGACCCCTACATTTTCACTGAATTTGCTTCTGTCATTGAATCTTCATAGAAATCTTCAGTACCTCTAGGATGTCTGTCATTTTCTACATTCTACGTCTATTGGCATAATGCCAATGATTTAGTGTCTAGCATGATGTTCTCCAGACAGGTCCTTGAAGGTTAAATTTTGGGTAAGTGGAAGCCTTGCTGTACCTAAAACAGAACGTGTCAAAAGAAGTTGCTTCTGGTGCTTTCTGCTTATTGGGATAAAGAAAAAAAAAGTTGTCAGAACAGTAACTCAGTAACAGGTGTCAGGACTATGCTGACGTACGCAACTCCGGAGGTCATATGAAACAGCTCCTACATTTAAAATCACCACTTGTTTAAATGTACAGTAATCCACTGACATTTCCCCAGATTTATTAGTCACCTGTACATGTCAAAGAAAAGGTTTTTCCAATGGGAATGAGAGAAATCAATACATATAATTGCTAGCATATGGGTTCATTTGCTCAAAAGAGATTCAAAATAATACAGCTATAAATAAGATGAATTTATTTCTCACTAAATGATAGGCCTTGTGTAAATGGACTAGAGCTGATATGGTGGTACTAGCAATAATCCAGTTCCTTCTGTCTTGTTCTCACACTGTCCCTAGGGTGGTACCTGGGTCAGCATTGCAGCCAGACTAAGGGGGAAAAAATAAGAGGTAGAAACATCACTTAATTTTAATAGTAAGGTCCAGAAATTTCTCTCATCACTCTCACTCACATCCCATTGGTAAAATTTAGTCACATTGCCATACATGAGTATGATAAAGTCGGAAAATGTAGGCTTTTTTTTCTAAGTGGCGATTTTCCTAGTTAAACTGTGGAGACACATCTATGAGAGAAAAGGGAGTGCAGCCATCAGAGGACAGCTCTAGCGGCTGCGTGTCATCTTACACCTTTTAAACCAGCAGCACTGGACTAGTTTCTGCAATTTCCTCAGTGTGCAGCTTTACTATCAGCAAGGAAAGGAAACCTAGTTTGGTTTATTTGGCCCTCTGTTCCCTGTTTGGGGGTCAAGAAGTCAACCAGGATATTCAATTATCTTTATGTACAGGAAATATGGAAACAGCTACAGTACGGACTTGCAGACCCCCAGATGCCACTGGGCAGTATTAGGCCCCCAAATGTAATTGTCACTTCACCCGCATGTGTCCACATTCGCCAGGGAGCTCATGATAACATTCCAGACTGTGCTTCAGAAGCAAGGGCCATTAGGAGCTATTTCCGTTTTCCAACTACGCAGTTATCTTGGTAAATAGTCAAAGATACTTTTGAAGAAGGCTTGGAGAAAGATTTATGGGATGTATTGGGGATGATATCACAAGATCCTTCTTCAAGATTGGCTGACTTCCTCTGTATTGAAAGAGTTACAGGTTTGGGGATAGACTGAAGCTTAGAAATTGGGTGAGCAATCATGATGATATCATGGTGACTTATAACAGGTCACTACAGAGTTTTATCATTCAAATCTTATTGTTACCATTCCAACCTATTTCATTCCCAGGGATCTACAAAAGTTTAAGATACTAGTCCCCAAATTTTCTATAGTAAATCACCACAATTGCAACATCAGCTCTTTCACATTATGGTAAAAATTTCACTTTGCCTTTGGTATTTAAATAAAGCTCGCTGACCAGTCACCCTAGAAACACTTGATCAAAATTGTGATCGAGAATCCCAGTTCAATAGTAACATTGTCCACCTTCCCTCCCAGCCTGAATAGTTTTTTTTTTTTTTTTTAAGGAAAAGTACAAACAGGAATGAAGACAAGTAGGCAGGCAGGAAGAGAGAGGAGGAAGAAGCACCCCATTTATTTTTAAATTGTTGTTCACATTTGTTGTCCCCTCCAACCCCAGCCCAGGTCTTGATCTCTGGACCTTGGAATATATGTGAAACTGCTCCTAGGGTGTACTAGGTTGCTAGGATATGAGGATGCACCTGCTGAATAGATTTTTTAAAGCCACTATTGGTCCCAAGGCAGTGTGCATGTGTTAGTCATAGTTAGGCATAGTCAGGGGGAGATAATGAAGAATGCACAGTAAGAATTCACTCTAACCTTTTCTGCTTAAAAGTTTAGATAACTTTTTCTTTATTATATGAAGAAAAATGTTTTCTATTTTAACTTCATGCCATGTAAATCATTTGTGAATGTACATTTTAATCAACCTCTGAGCCGACAATGAGAAATATTCCCAGGGGCAATTTGAATCCAGAATTACTAATTGCAACAGTACCCATAAACTCAGTCTGATCTAAAGTAATGTTCTATGCCCCTAGATTAGTATGTTCAGAATCTGTTACTTTATATTTGCCCCTCATTGAAGGAAATGAAAATGAGCTAAACATTGCAATTATTTATTAGCCTTCTCCTGGGTGTATCATTGCTCTTTTCTCACCTGAGCCCTGCTGAGGTCTGACAGCAGTGGAAAGATTTGGAGACAATGGGAAGTGGGAGGAGTGGGGCAAGAAGAGAATTTCCATTCTCTTGCAAATTGAGCAATCCAGACAAGTCTTCAAACAACCCAGTTGATCCTCTTCAGACTTGATGGGAGCTGCTGCTAAAGTTGGTCAAGGCAACTGTAAGGGTAGTTTGAGTTATTTGGTGTAGTTGAAGTTGTCTAAATTCTCCCAAATGTTGCCATCATAATTCTGGTTTTGCTCTTTTACTAAAGAGATTTGCAGTTGATTGCACTAAAGTATTGGGAGAAGGAAGGAAGGAAGGAAGGAAGGAAGGAAGGGAGGGAAGGAGGAGGGAGGAAAGGAAGAAATATCTTTGTTTAGTTATTTCATTTTTGTCTTTTCACCCTAACCCTAGGTCTCGAATCCAGGTTCTTAGGCTGTATGTGGTCCCCATACCAGAGTCTCAGCTGCCTGAGTCACAATGTGGTGCCACCTCCTTTCATATTTTTAATACAATCATTTTTTTAATTGGCTGATCACATATTCCCATTTCCTTAATGTTCTGTTACTTATAAACCCTTCTGGTACCAATAACTAAGCAGGAAATTCTTATTTACAGACAGTTTTTCAGCTCTATCTAGAATCTGTACAAATGGATTTCATGATGAGTATAGATAATTCACAGAAGTGTTAGGGGACCTGAAGAAACAGATTCTAGTCTGATATTCCACATATGATAACTAAAACTAGATTACAGAAGTAGGCTACAAAGAAAAAATGACAGCTTTTGCTAGATTTTGGAAGCTGACAAATAAAAGACACCACTTATACCTGCTGGCCTTAGTACTTTGCACGAGAATTTATACCAGTCCAATTAATCCCTTGCCCCGCAACAGTGTTCTAAAACAAAGTCTAATACATCTAATAAGCAGAACATATACTACATCTAAAGAGAAAGGGAAGCATTTTAAATTTATTCCTTTGTGGTACCTTTTCACTCTTTTCACTCTAGAAAAGCATGCTGGAAGGCAATTAGGCTGGACGCTGAGTGAACCAATCCACGGTCTCTGCTACAGTAGAAAGTGCAACATGCCTTGTGTGTGGTTGTGCTTGCTTGTCTAAAACAGTGTGGGAATCGAGAGCATCAAGATGCTAAAAGGAAACTGAGCCTAAAACAAGTAGGCTGCCAACTTTCTCAAAATAATTGCTTATTTTCATTCTCAATTAAATTGGTAGTCAAATAATCTGAATAAAAATAGTGAAAGAGCTCTACTCATTTCTAGGTATGTAATTTTGAAAAGTTACTTTATCTGTTTCTTCTTAGATTGCCAATAATAATGAAAATAATAAGACATTCATAGAGCTATTTTGAGAATGAAATAACTTTTCTATAGCATTTGGCATAAATCTCTGACATAAATGCTAATTTAATATTTGCTATGAGATATAATTACAGCTTTAAAATCTTGAAAAATTTATAATAATAGAATATTGATGGAAAAATCTCATTTGAATAGATGTTTTTTGTTTGATTAATCAAAACATCTGAATCCCTAAGCAATCTGGAAAAAGTGAATTTTTTTCATAGTAGTGTATGTATCATCATTTAGTTATTATTATTGCTAGATGGTAAAGTACCCCAAAATTTAGTGGATTAAAGCAACAAACATTTATTATTTCTCATTTATCTATTGGTCAGCTGAATGCTTCTCCTGACCTGGGCTATATTTGTCAGGATTCTCAAAGAGCTCAACTCTGTGTTTATAACTCATTCCTGTGTACAAATATTGATGTTTGACATGCAGTGGTTTGTACATAAACATAATAAAAAATAAGAAATTAAAATAGTCATTACCATCAAAATTCAATTGCTACAAACACTTAAAAATATTTATAAACATCCTCCTAGAATCTCCAAATAGATAATCATCTAACACATTGAGTTTCATTTTCTAGTCAATGAAAGAAATTCATGTAACACATTTAGTTGTATAGTCTAGTCAATGAAAGAATTCCATTGTACTGAAAAGAGAGATGAGATCATTTATCAGCTCAATTATGAAAATAAAAATAAAAATCAATAAATTCCTATAGATAATATACAATAATGGGGAAAAACTTTCTAAACTGGTGGTTTATTCCAATACTCAAGAATAAACAGAAAATTTATACATGAATGGAAAGAAGATAAGGCTTTACTGACTAGATCAAAGGCTAATTGAATAATATTCCAAGATGGCACATATATATACACGTGTGGAGAGCAAACGAATGATATAACTGGGTACACGTGTATACCATATTGGTCATTTCCCCCAGCCCTTGGTCTTGAATCTGGGACCTTTGGATGCATGTGGGACTACTCCCAAGGCATACTTAGACCACTAGGCTACCAGGGTGCACCCTATTAATTTTTCAGATTAATTGAACCACTAAACATCAAGCTTAAAATGATTTGGAACAAAATTAAAGTGTTTCACAAAACATAATTCATAAGCAAATCTTGGTCAGATTCTTTCTCTGTGAGTCATGTAGGTATGAGCCCGAGTCCAGTTCTGCTAGGTGACAATGGACATGTCACTTAAGCTGCAAAAGACTACTTGGCCTCAACTGTCAAGTGAGAATTAGCATAGTGTTATTTCAGGTCACCTAGAATGTCTGTAGTGTTCCACCAAAAAAAAAGGCATGTTATTCTATTACATACTTTGAAAGTAGACAGTTTTTTTTGTTGTTGTTATATTTTTTATTTAACTTAAAATCAGTATGTTACTTCTGATGAAACCAATAACATTCACCCAAGGTTGTAAAGAATCATGGTTTTTGATGACCATTGACTAATTCCTGTGAAAGTAGGCTGTGCTTTCCAGATAACCTTTCAAAATTTCTCTGAAACATGTTCTCTAACTTCTATTTTCTTTACTACCAACCCATTCCAGTACCATCAATTCTTGCTAGAAAACTTCAAAACCCTCCTTTTACCTAACTAACTCATTCTACTCTCAGTTTTCTATTGTTCAAATGATCTTCTAAAATTATAAATCTTACTCAGATCTTGCTCACACTCTCCCAATAACTCAAAGCTCTTTAATGGGAAGTCAGTTTCAAGTCCTGTCTTCCTCTTTGCTACCTCAATTATTTATCATTATTTCTCCTCCTTTTAGTACTACACTGGATATTTTTCAAGTTCCTGAACATCCCACCCTCCTCTTGCCTCAGAGCCCTTATGTGTATTCTTCCCACTGGCTGGAGAAGAGTCCCCAGACCAACCCCTGCATGGCAGTAATACCCTTCTCATTCCCTGAGAGCCTCACTTACTCAGGGAGCACTCCCATGCCAATCTAGACCAGGTTCCTTTGTCCTCAGCTTTTGTAGACAAGTAAGTTTTGTTTTCCTTTCTTACACTTTTCTCAAGTCAGATGGCTACATGTTTTATGAATATTAATTGAAATCTCTTGTGCTAGATATGAAAGCTTTGAAAAACCCGAGACTAATGTCTGCTTCTGTTTACCCCTAACACCAAGCAGCACAGTGCCTGGTACATGGTGATATTTGATAGAGAGCTGCTGAAAAAGTTTGTTACTCAGTGAAGCAAGTGGCTTCAAGGAGGCGAGTGAGGAAACAAGCTCTACAAAAAGACACAGAGGAGTCTTTGCTGATGCCCAGCACTATTCTTCACATAGCCCTTATACCCCAACAGTGTGAACCAACAGGAAAAAATAAACAATTTTCCCCATTAAGGATAATAAATCTTGTCCTCGTGAATTCAAAGGAGGAAAATAATACATTCAGCTTAATGGAGAGTTGCTTTAAGTTATATCTTCTTTCCTGGCTTATTGCTTCAGTATCTTGAAAAAAAAGTTCTCTATGTCTAAAACATATAATGCAGGACATTTTCCTTTTCTAAGCAAGAAAAAATATTCAGTAAATGATGGCTAGAGAGAGGAACTTTCTAGAAGCTGCACCATACTCTCCCCCACCACTTAAGCTGCCACATCAGGACACGCCTTGAATGTGGGCAGAAACTGTAACCTACGCAGCAGAGAGTATGTCCCACCTTCCATCCTTAACCTTAAGTTGTCTTTGAATGTCATTATTATGTATTCATCCTTTTTCTCTGTGCCCTGTGACTTAGCAAGCACTTAGGTAAGAGCATGAGATTATGAGTTCTCTCATTTCTCTTTCTATCTCCTCTCTTCCCTCCTTCCCTCCCTTCCCCTTCTCTCACTCACTTTTAGGATTAATGAATTTATTTATTTATTTATTTAAATAGTAGTTTTGAATCAGTAAAAGTCATGAAGGTAGGAGGAACACCTGAGAGAACTTGTGTCACCAGTAGCAAGCAAACAATAGGAGTTGTGTAGAAGCTCATATAGTTACCATAGGAAGAGGAGAATTTGTCTCACATCAGGCAATGTGGGTGGCTGACCTCACAGCTTCTCACCATATATTAGGATGGCAAGGGTGACCAATTCCCTTTGAGATGGCTCTTGGCATTCACACTGATGTTTTTCTGGTCCCTCTTTTTTTTCCCCCCAGAACTAGATTGCCTGTCTAGGGAGAAGATAAGTCAATGAGTATGAGTAATGAAATAATCTCAAAAATTAGACCATTTCACAAAGAAGCAGAGCTCTCACAAGAAGAAAATAAACTGAAGTATTTATCTATAACCTGAGAAGTTTCTTCAAACATCTAACCCCAGTACAAGCAGATCTTCCATTATAACATCATTGCAAAATACCAAGCACGTAGACAAATTTGTGTCAAATTTGATGTGTATATTCTGTATTTAACAATTTATTTGTTTATTTATTCTTAGTGCCTGACCTCAGAGTCAGATTGTCTTGTTTGGACTCCAAAAGTGGCTTGTCACTGATCGAGAGTAATTTCCCATGGCAGGTGCTCCTAGCAGGTGGCTGCTCACAGTACCTGCTTGGAAAGGTAGATTTAGTCAGACATTTTATTTTAATATGAACTCCGTATTGCTGCCTGAGCCA
The DNA here is from genome assembly GCA_004363575.1 of Solenodon paradoxus. Classification (NCBI taxonomy): domain Eukaryota; kingdom Metazoa; phylum Chordata; class Mammalia; order Eulipotyphla; family Solenodontidae; genus Solenodon; species Solenodon paradoxus. Next base: position 1,300,465 of record RJWH01000008.1, on the reverse strand, counting down.
CTACTGGGTGATGTGCCAAAATTCATGTCTGCAGCATGATTTATTATGTGAAAATACCACAGAACTAATCAGTGGAGTTACTAATTAATACAAATCTGCATTTTTTGCATAAGCAATTAGTGCAAAGAGAGAGCAGTGAAAGAGGAAGTTCAACTCCTTTAATCTCAGTGCCTATTCAAGCGGAAAGACCTACCAGGGCCAAACTCCAAGATCTACATTTGGAATTTTCCCCCTTTGATTAGTTAAAGACTTAAAAGGTCAAATTATCAATATTTAATTCATATGAAAATGTATTTGTCAAAGAGGAAATAAAACACTTTATTTAAAGAAGATGGGACTCTAGAAGTGAATTCTTATATCCCCATTTTAGCAAAGTACACATAATATTTAATAAGGATTCTGATTGCTAAGAATAGTGATGTTTAAAAATTACATCAATATTGGATTATTGATATATATATCTAAGTGTTTGAATTTACAAAGGTACTTGCTCTTTTCAGAGTCACATTTCTTTTGACCTTTCCCCATATTGTGGGTAAATCATGTTACTATGATGAAATATTGTATATCTAGAGTGATTTAGATAGCTGTGGCTCAACAAATCTGAGGAAATAATGCCATTTAATTTCAGTTGGGTAATTTTTTCATTCATTTAATAGAAATTTCTTATAATGGAGAACTGATAGAATAATGGTGATGGAAAAAGATTTATATTATCAATAAAAGGTATACTGTATAAAGCAACAGCAAAATCAAACATTTAGAGATATTTTATTATTTTAATGGGCAACAAATAAGAGTTCATTTTGGTTTTGGAGCTATGTGGAAAATAAGTGCAAATATTATTATAATGATTTTCTGAAAGTTGTTCAGTATACTATTGCTTTTTTTCAGACTGGATCGAGCAAGTTCTAGTTTAAGTCCTTTCTCTGCCCTCCCTGGATATCTAGTTTTCTAGGAAGTTTATTCTGGAGGGGAAAAAAAAAAAAAAAAAAAAAAAAAACCTGACGGCTAATAAAAAACAGACTTAGAAGGTTTTCTGGGTAAAAGTTTGGAAGTGGTGGTCAATGGCTTTGAAAAGAAAAGAAAAAAATACAGGAACAAGTGAAAAGTGGATTTGCAGAATCTTAATACCTAGAATTTCAGAGCCAGCAAAGTGGGAGTTGTCCACGGTGCTGATACCTTGAAGAAGGCATTTCTTCCACGAACAGACTGGGGCACCTTGGAAATTGCCTCCAGGAACTTGCTGGGTCTTCTCTCCCGCTCTTCCCCCCTCCATCACCCCCACCCCCACCCCGCCGCCGCTACAGCCTTTGTTCAGGAAATGCTCGGGCGCGGTCGGTTGTCTCTGCTCTCCACACACCCAGCTACCGGGGATTTTTGTTTGCTAGTTGCTTTTTGTTAAGGCAAAGGTTGGCAAACACCGGGCTCTTGTCAGTTACCCCGCCCTGCAGTCTCCTTCAGATCGCAAGCTGTTCTTCATTCCACGCGAAATAAGTTCACCCCCACCCCCGCGCTTACGCTCCTTACCTGAGAGGACACACATTTATGCACTCACACCTATATGCACTTAAACTCACATAACTTTTACATATACCCATTCATTGACAAAATCACGTACACATTCACAGACCCATACACACTGACAATCACACGTTTATGCATTCATATACACACTCCTATTCACATCCAATTGCATACACTCTTATTAGTCACAAATTCACACACTTGCACACTTAAGCACACTCAGATACACAGCCCATCTGATTCATGAGACCTTGGGAAATCGTGTCAGTGACCCGTACCTGCCAACACGCTCTGAGATGAGATGATTTTACGTTGCTGATCTGTGTTGGGTGATTTAAGGAAAGCCCCTCACCCCTGATGGGGAATCAGAGACAAGTCCCTCTGAGCCCTGTGGACGCTGTGAGGGGAGCTCCTCAGGCTCCGGAGGGACCAGGAGGATGTAAATAATAAATAAAAGAGCCTAAGCAGGCTGAGCTGGGGAAGCCCAGTACTAAATCACTCCCCAAATCACAGCCGCGTCGTGCTCCATCCAATAGCTCCAAGCGATTTGTGAGGTTGGGGATTGGAATCAATTTTTTTTTTTTTTTCTGTTCTCGCAGGTGCAATATGAATCAATTATCTTAATTAAGATTATGCTGCAAGCCCAGGAGATTTGGGGGAAGACGGGTTTTGAGCTCGGGGCGACGACGAGGCATTTTAATAGCTTCTCTCTTGCTCCTGGCTCTCCCCCGCCGCCGGCCTATCGAGCACAGGCCAGGGCAAGGGCCCGGGTGTCCAGCGTTCTCGTTGGAGGCTGAGGCGGGCTTTCCTGGTGGTACCTGCAACTTCTCTCTCAGGCTTCCTAAGGCCTTCGGAGCTGCCGAAGGGACTTACAACTTTCTGTCCCAGACTCTGGCGGTCCCAGAGCCCTACGGTCTCGCCCGTCCCTCAGCACCCTGCCCCCCACCCTTAGAACTTGCCCAGGCCAGGGTTTTACCCTCCTGGGAGGGGCGGGGAGAGGTCGGTGGGGCCGCCCGGGTCCCACTCAATTCTTTCATTCAACGCAAACCTCCCTTTGCAAGAGCTAGCATCTGTTTCTCCGAGAAACAGGTCACCACCGGGGACGCGGGCCTGGCCCCTGCTCTTTTGCTCTTTATCTTAGCCCGGTGAATGCTTCTCACCCCCTCCCTCCCCGCCCCTTGCCAGCTACAAGCTACAAACTCCCTAGCTCCAGCCACAAGCCTCCACCCTCCCCCACCCCTCTTCACACACAGAGAGCACCACAAGCCTCACCCCCATTCTTCCAGCCCCAGACCCCCGCCCTCTCAGCCACACGCCTTCTCCCGCCCCCCTTCCCGCCGGCGCTCCGGCTGCCGCTTTAACGGCCGGGACCGCCCGGCCCGCGCCGCGCTCTCGGAGCGGAGACCCGGGGGGCGACAGATTTGGGGCATTGCTGGAGGGCAGTGAGTCATGAAAGCGGCTTTTGTTGCCCGCGCGTGCAGTTCGCGTGCCGCTCGGCAGCCTGCAGCGCCCAGTGGGGACCGGAGCGAGAAAAAAGAGTACCGCTAACCCGCAGCGGGGCCGAGGGAGAAGGAGGAAATTTAAGAAATCGGTAAGGGCAAAGTCTGCAACCGTCCAAACTATGTCCAAAGAGGTAAAAGAAAATAGGACGGGGCCGGCGACTGTTCTCTGTACTGAACCACGAAGGCCTTCAGCTTTGTCCTCTCCCATCATTCAGGCCCACGCCGTCCTCTGGTCCCATTTTCTCGACTGTGTTCCTACCACCAACACCACCACCACCAACAAAAAAGCACCTCATTCCTGTCCTTATTTGGAGTCCTTCCTTGCCAACCCAGCAGAGGGCTGGGGCCTCCAAAGGGGTCCCGCTGGCAATCGCGGCGCACTGCATAGCCTTCGCTCTAGGGTTAATGCGGGTCCACACCTAGGCGCAGTGGGCTGTTGGAGCTATGAGAGCCCTCCTGGAAATCGAACTTGAGTCAGCTCTCTGCAACATCCCGGGGTGACCTTTTCTTTATACAAATCCCCAGGCCAGGGCGAACAACAGGCACTGAGAGTAGGGACGAATTTATCAGGAGGGCGAAAGAACCAGTCTAACAATTCCTGCTCCTCCCATTGGAGTCTAGGCTGGCTAAACACCCGGGGTTCTTTCCCCGGGTGAGGAACATCTGGTTCCAGCATGAATCTTATATATTCCTCAGGATGTCACAAGTTAGGAAAGTTTCTCTTCCTAGGGAAAATGTGGTTCCCTGGGTGACCTCAGAGGCAGCAAGAGCCCTTTCTTTCTCTCTGCCGCCAACATCTCTCCTGAAGATCGCCTGAGAAATGAGTCAAGGCACAAGTTCCACATCCGGTGGCACCGGCCAGCGGCTGCCAAGAGAGTGGCAGCACTTGGTCAGCCTCTGTCACTAGTGTCCTTGGACTCACAAGTTGTGGATCCGCCTCTGTAGGCTGCTACTCCCCTGCTTTTGGAGTTTAAATCCATCCCTGAAGTTGCAAACGGTAGAGGTAAGGTACAGAACAATGCTCAGATTAGGTTTTATGAGTGGATTCTTTTATCCTCCTCTGTGTCCTTTGTACAAGGATGAGTGGATATAGAAAAGCAAAACTCTACACAGTTCTGCTCTGGGCACTCAGCACGATTCATGCCGCCGCACTTCGAACATCCGCTCTGGTCACACATCTCCCATTCCTTTTCAGATATTCAGTGATGGAGAAGACTGCATCTGTTGCTTTGCAGACACCATGAGACCCTCTTCCCTCCCCACCACATTCCCGCTCCGGTTCCAGATGCACCCTGCTCCAGACGCTCAACCCTGACACTGTTTGCAAACTCAAGGGGCTTTTAGAGCAATTGCTTTTAAATAAGCAATTCAAGTTCAACACATTCATTGCAAGGGGCTACCATTTTGGAAGAGGATAAGGAGTTAGTTAATAGAGGATCAGAGGAAAGGCTGACAGAGGAGTGGACTGGGAAAGAATTGGGTCAACTTTTCTTTTTTTTAACATATCTTTCTGGAATACGCCTTGATGGGAAAGAGTGAATAGAGTCATCATTTAAATAAAAATATGGCTCCTTCAGAATTAGTCAAGAAGCTCTGCAACCTTTGCCTGACCCACAACGTGTCAGTCACTTCAAGTGCGTTTTGGGAGTCAGGAGAAGTCTCAGCCACTGGGTCTTTTCAGAGCTTTTTTCATTAACACATAGGCTTTCTAGGAAGAGGAGCAAAAGATCTATTCAGTACAAGCCCTAGGTCCATTGCATCCTCCATTTAAGAAAGTTAGTTTGAACCAAGTAACTATTTACAGGCCCTAAAGTGAAGACTAAGGGGGCAAGGGGACCTGCAACGGGAATTGAGGGCATCTGGGTGAGGGCACCCTTTTCAACAATCTGATGGCCTTGGTTAAAAGGTAGAACACAGGAGTCAGGGAAGTCCCCTGTTTGAAGAGCAGGAGGCTACTGTAGCCAGTCACTGGCTAGCTCCGGGGACTAGGGCCTTGGTGGTGGTGATGGGGTGGGAGAGGAGGGGAAAGGGGTGTCTAGGGACAGACAGGCAAGACTGCATGGACAGTGGTGGAAAGCTAGAGACAGTTTCCAAACTGGAGGAACTGGGACTGGGCAATCCAGTTAGCTGGGCTAGAGCGCTAGTCTCAAAGCTATGTTTACAAGATGAAGCAGGAGATACACACACACACACACACACACACACACACACACACTTGCTTAAGGGACTAATTGAGGTTAGGCAAAACCAATCTTAGGCGCCAATGAGCAAAGCATCTCTGTCAAGGGAAAGACGTCAAGAGACGGGCACCTCAGTGAGGGTCGGGAGTCTTTTTGTCCAAGAGGACAGGACCTGGGCGAGGGATCTAAAGGAGCCTGGAAGCTGCACCGGCTTCAGGCTCTTTCACCTCTATCCTACTTCCTGCTCCAGACTGGGCTGCTCTGTGATCTAAACCTAGTTATCGTTAGTTTTCCCGCTCCCTTCCCTCAAATCTCCACTTCTCCCCCTACCCTCACCCCACGCCCTTTCTCCCTTCTGCCGCTGGAAAGGGTTAATCTCTCCTGCGGGTAAAAGCAGGTCCGCAGAGTCTCTAACTGGCGACAGATGGGCCACTTTCTCCTGGCCACAAAGGGGCCGGAATGGAGCGCTCCGCGGCATACAAATGGGCTGATCACGTGGTCCCGCGTTCTTGGCTGGACCGGGAGGACCATATGGCGCAAGCCTTAGAGGAAGGAGAAGGGGTGGGAGTAGGGGTGGGGGGCTAGGGGGTCGGGAGTAGGAGGATGATGGGAGGAGGCAAGGCTGAAGGGGCGGGGGCTGGCGGGGGCGGGTAGGACGGAAGGGAGCGCACAGCCTGGACGCTTGCGCAGGCGCCAGGCGCTGGGACTTGCTTGCCACTGCGCTCCCTGCCCCGCCCGCGCTCAACATCGCCAACTCGGCTATAAAACCTGAGCGCCCGCGAGTCTGTGACACGAGGATTTCGGCCCACGCAGAAGACAAGACATCCGGAGTCCCCAGGGTTATGAGACCATCACTGTTCAGAGCCTACTAACAACAACAGGTAATTACAGTTCTTTCATATTGTTCAGGAGTAAAAGCGGTAATTGAAGACCCAATGTGCCTACATATTTTTTTTTCCTGTATGTATGCATTTGTGAGAGTGTGTAAGTGTGAGACAGGGTTTCCTCTCCATAGTTGCAGGCAAGTGCGCGCACATATTGTTACATATAGTACACAGTGCAGGTTTTCTAATTATACATGAAATAGTTGTTCTATTTTGGTTTGGAGGGTGGGTGTGGGAGAGAAACTATGGGAGGGCTGCACTTCTTTTTTAATGATGCACAGTAACTTTATGATTACTTTCTAGTGGTGGTTTCAAAGTCCTAAAAGCCAATAACTGCTTCACTTTTTCACCTATCCCAGTAAAGGCGGGAGCCAGTATTACCAAGATTTATTTTGTGGACATGTGTTTTCTGCTCATTGGAAGTGCCAAGATGTTTTTCAGTGAATGATAGCGACATCGATGCACACCTTGAGTATACACACCTTTGTCAATAAGTCTAGTCTGAGACACTTCAGTTGAGATGAGGGGGGAAATGTGAAGAAAAGACTCACTCTGGCTACCTGTTACTACTCCAGAAGCGGCCAAGTCCCTAGCAGTCACTGCAGACGCCAGAAATTCAGTCGTTTCACTAAAGGCTTATTTTCCTTATTAGAAGCGGCAACTTCATCACTGCCAGTCTCTGAACATTATAATTACTCAATCTTTTAAAGGGAGATTTGAAGCGAACTTTGAAAAGCCTCAATAAAGAGCGGGCGGCCCCTTCAATGGTCTGTTTATTAGAGAGGAGTCTTGTGCACCTGATCCCCAGCGCGTGGAAGAGCTCTCCGTGTGGCTTCCTAGCTCTGGCCGTGTTGCCAGCACTTTTAAACAAGGTGAAAAATCAGCCCAGGGCCAGGGGTGGGAGGTGAGAAGAGCAGATTGGTTAGAATTCTCCTGCCCACTTTAATTGCCAAATGTTTCCTTAAAGGTGAAATGATTTGCTGAAAACTACTTTTTCTGTTCCATGCATTTGCCGTTCAGCGGTCAGTGTAAACTTCTTAAAAATCTCTGTCAACCTTAGTTATCTAAGAAATGCCTTTCAACTTAAGTCCCTAAGTACAGAGAAGCCAGGACAGAGATGGGAGCAAAATTGTGATTTTCAAACTAATCATTTTTTGTGGAGTTGTGAGTGACTTTGAACGCATGAAGATAAATATGAAGTGGCTGAAATGTATGCTCATTTTCACACATATTATCCTGCTGGGTAATCACAATAAATACACTTAAGTTAATCACTAGGAAACATTGAGAGTGAACGACCATCTACAAATACTCTCCCTGCCTCCCCTAGCTCTGTCCTTTCTCCTACTTAACAGAGGGGCACACAAATGCCATTATAAAATACTGCATTTAACTTTCCATTGGAGCCATACATTTTTGTAATTAGCTAGTACTTCAATGCATTTCTGTAGAGTTAGGGAGTGGGGCTGAAGATACAAACAGTTTTTCTGGGTATTTTTAAATGTAGCATTTTCTTCCTTTTCTTTCTGCTTTCCTCTCTCCCCTGTTGAATGTAGGAAACCGAAACATGACCAAATCGTACAGCGAGAGCGGGCTGATGGGCGAGCCTCAGCCCCAGGGTCCTCCAAGCTGGACGGATGAGTGTCTTAGTTCTCAGGACGAGGAGCACGAGGCAGACAAAAAGGAGGATGATCTGGAAGCTATGAACGCGGAAGAGGACTCACTGAGGAACGGGGGAGAGGAGGACGAAGACGAGGATCTGGAAGAGGAAGAAGAAGAGGAAGAGGAGGATGACGATCAAAAGCCCAAGAGACGTGGCCCTAAAAAGAAGAAAATGACCAAGGCACGCCTGGAGCGTTTTAAATTGAGACGCATGAAGGCCAATGCCCGCGAGAGGAACCGCATGCATGGGCTGAACGCGGCTCTGGACAACTTACGCAAGGTAGTGCCCTGCTACTCCAAGACCCAGAAGCTGTCCAAAATCGAGACACTGCGCTTGGCCAAGAACTACATCTGGGCTCTGTCCGAGATCCTGCGTTCCGGCAAAAGCCCTGATCTGGTCTCCTTTGTACAGACGCTCTGCAAAGGCTTATCCCAGCCCACCACCAACCTGGTTGCGGGCTGCCTGCAGCTCAACCCTCGGACTTTTCTGCCAGAGCAGAATCAGGACATGCCCACGCACCTGCCCACAGCTAGCGCTTCCTTCCCTGTGCACCCTTACTCCTATCAGTCGCCAGGGCTTCCCAGCCCGCCGTACGGTACCATGGACAGCTCCCACGTCTTCCACGTCAAGCCTCCGCCGCATGCATACACCGCAGCGCTGGAGCCGTTCTTTGAAAGTCCCCTGACTGACTGCACCAGCCCGTCCTTTGATGGACCCCTCAGCCCACCGCTCAGCATCAATGGCAACTTCTCTTTCAAACACGAACCGTCCGCCGAGTTTGAGAAAAATTATGCCTTTACCATGCACTATCCTGCAGCGACCCTGGCAGGGGCCCAAAGTCACGGATCAATCTTCTCTGGCACCTCTGCCCCTCGCTGCGAAATCCCTATAGACAATATTATGTCCTTCGATAGCCATTCACATCATGAGCGAGTCATGAGTGCCCAGCTCAATGCCATCTTTCACGATTAGAGGCACGTCAGTTTCACCATCCCCGGGAAACAAATCTGCTGTGCTTACAGTGACTGTCGTGTTTACAAAAGGCAGCCCTTTGGGTACTATTGCTGCAAAGTGCAAATACTCCAAGCTTCAAGTGATATATGTGTTTATTGTCGTTACTGCCTTTGGAAGAAACAGGGAATCAAAGTTCCTGTTCACCTTATGTATTATTTTCTATAGCGCTTCTATTTTAAAAAACAATACAGTAAAGTGAAAGAAAAAAGCACCACAAATTTGGTGTGTTCAGATCATAGTAATTATCTGATCAGAGTAACAAAATCACAAGCAATAATTAGGATCTATGCAATTTTTAAACTAGTAATGGGCCAATTAAAATATATATAAATATATATTTTTCAACCAGCATTTTCCTACTTGTTACCTTTCCCATGCTGAATTATTTTGTTGTGATTTTGTACAGAATTTTTAATGACTTTTTATAATGTGGATTTCCTATTTTAAAACCATGCAGCTTCATCAATTTTTATACATATCAGAAAAGTAGAATTATATCTAATTTATACAAAATAATTTAACTAATTTAAACCAGCAGAAAAGTGCTTAGAAAGTTATTGTGTTGCCTTAGCACTTCTTTCCTCTCTAAATGTAAGAAAAATAATTGCACAATTTGAGCAATTTATTTCACTTTAAAGTCTTTCCCTCTCCCAAAAATGAAAACCAGACCCATAACTCTCAAGAGGATGAAACAAACAAACAAACAAACAAGAGATGTATTTCCTATTAAAACATATCAATTCAATAAATTACTTGCACAAGCTTGTATATACATATTATAAACAAATGCCAACATACCCTTCTTTAAATCAAAAGCTGCTTGACTATCACATACAATTTGCACTGTTTCTTTTGTCTTTTACTTCCTTACATTCCATGACTTTACAGAAAATCTGAAGCTATTGATGTTTCCAGAAAATATAAATGCATGATTTTATACATAGTCATACAAATGGTGTTTTGTCATATATTCATGTAATGAATCTGAGCCTAAATCTAATCAGGTTGTTAATGTTGGGATTTATACCTAATGTAGTCAATTAGTACAGTAGCTTAAATAAATTCAAACCATTTAATTCATTATTAGAACAATAACTATTGCATGTAAAATGCAGTCCAGAATAAGTGCTGTTTGAGATGTGATGCTGGTACCACTGGAATTGCTCTGTACTGTAATCTTGTTTGTAATACTGTATATTATGGTGTAATGCACAATTTAGAAAACACTCATTCAGTTGCAATAAAATAGTATTTAAAATCTGAGCAATTGTTGGATTTCTTCTTAAAACAATTTTCTTAAATATAAATAATTCCTGGATATACTAGATGGTTTATTTGCTGGGTTAAAAAGCTATTTGTGGAATAAACTAAATGACACAAATTTGCCTTAGTATACTCTCTAGGCTGTTCATATTGCAAAATCACCTCCTCTATGTAATGAGAGAACCTAAATACTATTTCATTACCTAGAATATGAGGCTGGCAGGGGTGAGAGGTTGTGTGTGTGTGTGTGTGTGTGTGTGTGTGTGTGTGTGTGTGTGTGATGGCAACCAGTTGTGTTTCAATTTTCTTTGTTTTAGTGTCTTCACCTTTAGCTTTTAGTTTTCTGTTTTTTGAAGTAATTGTTACTTTTGCTTAAAGGAAAATTTGGTCAATTATTAATCCTCACTTAGCTTGTCTATATACTTAAAAACACGCAAAAAACTTCACCATATCTTGGTATTTTGTTATTTTTCTGTACATTTTTCTGATATGCAATGTTCTGTATTGCAAATCAGCATAGTCCCAAAGAGAAAGTTACATATCTTTAGAAAATACTGTGGGTGGGTGATTTAAATAATTTACTGAGTCCAGAAAGTGCTACTTTATAAATATTTCATAAATGCTTTGTGATGATTTTTAATAATTATTCTAGGAAAAGAAGGTAATGGATTATTTGTACTCAAGAACATACTATTTGTAGTCTAACATATTTCAGGAAGTTGTCATTGTGTCCCCTTCCCCTTTGGAGTGCTATTCTGTTGTTTTGTAAAGAGAAGTCACTGGAAAAACTTAGATGATTCTGGCCATTGTTAAGTCCACTAAAAAAAAAGTTTGGCATTTCTCTTTCTCAGGAGATGTTGACTGGCAGGAATGATTCCTAGGGAATAGCATTTTGGCGCTTGTGCCCTGGCTCTACTGTGGGGCTCTGATTACTGTCATTAGTAACCCATTGTTCCTCCTCTGATTCGGATGCCACATTGGATGGCTACTGCTCTTCCCAAGCTTGTTCCTTTAATCTCCTTCTCATTGGTGATTTAGGGGTTCCAGAAAGCTGACCTCATTTAGCAATCTGCTCCAGAAAAATGTGAGTAATCCAATGGACGGGAACAATTAGCCATACTAATAACATTGCCAGTGGGACTATGTCAAGCTGTGACAGTAGCAGTAAGGATTTCTACAGGAAAAAAATTTAAAAAGTTTGAACGCAATTTAAAACGTATCATTTGAGCATGTTTTCCATCAGCCCACATCACATAACAGAAATCATTTTAAGTGAGTCTCAATTTTATCCAAAATGCAATAACCTCATTCCAAGTGAATCAGAGTTGTCATTTTGGAATCAAGCTGTTGCTTCCTATATCCAGGATTGCTCTCACTGTTCTTACTTTAAGAGATAAAATACTGACATGGTATCTGAACACTGCCAGTCTTCTAGCCTAGGAGACCATGAAGTGAACATTCAGATCTGATGTGATCTAGTCAGCAGCTCAATTTCACCTGTAATTAAAATTAGACATCACCATGCAAACGAAAAACTGTTGCTGTAATGAATAGAAGAAATCATTAAGAGAATACAGTTTTAAGAATTCTAGGTTTTTAAGACAAGTACAGAAACCTATGCTATGGATGTTTTTGGTATGGTAGAAATGAAGACTTCAAGTTAGGTTTGATTTTTCTTTTCTATTTTGCCTCTGTAACTTCATTCTAAAACATAAGGATTCTTTCAGTCAGTCAAGGAGTAACTCACATGCCACCATCTTTTATTCAAAGGCAGGCACAGATGTTCCTTCTGCAGGGGAGGTTTTAATTTATGAAAATGATATTGTTTATGCATGAATGAACTGGATGCACTCTGCATAACACACAGCACTTCCATCTGACCAGAGAAATACCACAGAACCAGTGCCAATGCCAGAAACATATTCTACAAATTTACTCACTTAAATGTTTAATGAATATTTGGAAGGCATTTTCATACCACAAAAAAACCTTCTCAGTTATCTTTTTCTTTTCTTTTTGAATTGCTACCCTTATTTAAAAGAGACTCACAGTTTTGAGACTTGGCCAATGCCCATATCTAACTAGTAAGAAAAGGAAAAAGCACAAACACGGGAAACTTTGATTTCATTAGGAAATACATTTCTTTTAGTGCTATTGTACATTGTTATGAGTAATATTTATGGTTCTGTGTATTCTTTCATCTTAAGAAATGACTATTCTTAGCAAATAAAGATGCTTATGTCTACTTATTTAATGTGAAAATTATCTGAAAAGTTAATTCCAGAAAAGAAAACAACTCGTATTTAAAATCAGAAGATAGTTTCATAGGTGAAGATGAAATTTGCCTAAATATTGTAACGGGTGCATAGTTGCTTTTGAATAGAATACTGCATAGCATGGATTTTATTTACACCACCAATTGCATGTATACAGTGTGGTCCATCTATTTTAATCCTAAGGAAGACAAAATGTAAATTAAAAAGGAGGCTTACAATACTCTAAGACTGTCCTACTAGTTTTAGTTCTGTAATATGTAATATATATGCAATAAATAACATTTGAAATAAATTGTAAGTGTTCTATTTTATTAATCTTAAAAAAACCTCCCTATGTTTTCTCATTTGAAAATCTATAATTCTTACAAAATTAATGCATTCTGAAAGAAGCTAGCAATTATTGAAATGATATATGGATCATTAACTAACAGTTTGAACCAAGCTGTTTTAGTTCTATAATTAAACAAGAGATTTAAAGTGAAAATATCTATTAAACAATTAATAAAATGAGGTTTCAAAGCACGAGTTGATTTTGTCCTAATGGGAATTGTGAAATACCAAAACTGCTCTTAAACTGCACTGAAACTCCTCTTTTCTTTTCGTCTCCCTCCACTTCCACTTATTTCCTAAATCATCTAAATAAGATCTTTAATTGCAGGGTCTGATAAAGAATATAAGAGCCAATGCAACATCTTGTGGCACACCAGGAACGAGAACTCTTGTTGTTACCGTTGCACAGAGGCATTTTGGCGTCAGATGCACAGTGATTTGTATGGTGGCATAATCATTGGCTCCTGGCCAGGCATTCTGTTTCAGAGGACACTATTGTCAGGAACCATTCAAGTAGAAATCTGCACTGTATACACTCAAAAGTTGAGATCATCTGCCTTCCTATGTCAGGAAGAATTGTGTGCTGGCAATTGACTCATGGACTCTTCACACACTCACGCTTGGGTCAGTGGCTCTGATGGAATTAGCTGTGTAACCAAACTAGCGGCATTGAGATAAGAGTATAGCATCAGGGGACTTCTCTTTAAATTGATAATTTTAAAATTTCTTAAAATGCTGATTATTAACATTAATGCTAGATTAAATCTTCAGATACATTCAATGTAGACTTGGCTGTCTGCATAAACAGTCTTGTGCTAGTTTCCCAGCTAATTAGAGGTAGATAGATAGTGACAATAACCATTTTTACAGATTCCCTTCCAAAGGTTTGAAGTTCTGATGTCTGGAGAGATAAGAGAATAAGCTTAATCTTACATAGATGAGATAACGTGATAATTTACCCTGCTGTTAGCTGATTAAAAGCTAAACCCTGCTTTAGGTTTTGATATCTCAAGGACAGCCAGCCAGAAAGATGGTCTGACATGTTTACTAGGTCATTACTAAGTGCATTTCTTTGATTCATACAATTCATCAAAGCAGCCTTTTTCCTTATTTGATAGATGGAGCAAGGAAACTGGGGGAAAAAATATTTGTATGAATGGTTTCCTTTCTTTTCCTAGTTTTAGTTCAGGTTTAGTTCAACTGCTACCTCCTCAAAGAAGTCTAGATCTCCATCAGAAGTAGCAATGGCCTTCAAACCCACCGAAATAGTGATTATATTTTCCCTCTCTCTTTCCAGAGCATGCATTTATCCGATGTTATCTTGCTTATTTTTGTTTCCTTTTAGTTTTTTTTAAGGAAAGTTGCAGGCAGGAGTAGCCAGAAAGCAAGTAGGCAGGCAAACAGGAAGAGAGAGGAGGAAGAAGCTTTTCACTTATTTTTATTTAGTTGTACATCTTGGTTGTCATTGAGATGTGTATGGACTGCCTGGCCAGGCAACAGACTTATCTGTTACTCCATGGGTGCACCAAGTTTATTTTTTAATTATCTTTATTTTCCAGTCAAATAAGGATTCACAAGACTTTGTCTTTCTTGATTGTTATTTCACTGATGCTTAGAATATCTAGAAGATTCTCAATAAATATTAACATTCTAAAGGAATCAACCCACTCTAACCTGATGCCAAACCCAGGCCTTCACCACTATGTTACAAATCAAATCAGTTGAGAATGGAGAGGGCCCCAAATGCTTTTCAGACAAGTGAAAGTTTTAAGCATTAATTCTATAAAAAGAACAATTGAAACTTAATTCTTATGACACAGCATGACACTAAACTCCCCTCCCTCTACTTCTTTTGAGAATTAGTAATTATAAGTTACCAGTCTCTTCTTTTTATTGATATCGGTTGGTTAAACATAATTTCAAATTGGGATTAAAAAGTACTGAATTATGGCCTCTTTCCAGGACATGCCATTTTAATACACTCATTAAGAACTTGAATGCACTCTACTTTTTCCTTTTTGTTTATCATTGCTCTTGTTCTACTGTTAGTGTTATGTAAAATTGTCAAACTTCCTTATCATCATGTAAGAGCTTAGATTATAGGAGATCAGAATCTAGTCCATAATCACCATGTACTCCAGCAATGAGTTTGAGAATTAGAGTAGCATTCAACAAATTAAAAAGTAAAAATAGACTACTTCTAGGTCGATGGTAGCACAGAAATAGAAATCTGCTTTATTAAAGAGAGTACTTTATAGTCTTAATAGCTTTTAGTTAAATTCATCTTCTTCTAAAGTATCAGTTAGAATAGAAAAGTGCTAAGTTTATAGGAAATATGAGCTTGTCAGTCCAACACAAAGAACATGGAGTTATTATTTTCAGCAATGCCAGATATTCACTTTTGCACTGCACAAATTATTATGAGAGCTACTTAGGGAACAGAAACATAGAAAGATTAGTATCCACAGAACTGATTTAGTATAAGATTACTGAAAAATGAAGAATATTGTTTATAGCAATCTTATTTATCCAAAGTTATGGAATTGATTGAGATAAATGTTAATTAACCAAAATTTTAATTTCTACTTTAAAATGTTCCTTGTATAAACAGCACATCAAAATATTTCTTTAGTCATTTCTCTCAATAGTGTCAGTTATGAGACCATCTCTTCTTAGGGTGATATCAATGAAGGGATATTACAATGCTTAAGAGAACTGCTAATTCTTTACCACTGGTGTTAAAAATAAGCATAATGTTTATCTACTTATAGCAGGGAATTATAAATTTAAAATCTGGGGTAGGTTTTAGGTGATCAAGTAATGTTGATATTCAAGAAAAAGGAAGATAATATGGCATTCCAAAAAGACTTGAGATAATATTTCAAGACTTGTGATAACTTACATTTTGTCAACGTAGCTAAATAATCCTGATCACAGCCAATGACTAAATATACAATAAACATTATAAACAAATGCATGTAGATTATAACTAGAATCTAAGACGGGATATTTATTAAAACAGCTCTTCAGCGAAATCATTTCTTAGTTAAGAGAGGTGGAGAAACTTATTTAGTTAGTGTTAAATCCCAAAGTAAGATTTTTGGACACAGAAACATTATTGTAGTGTTTCCTTGACTCTGAGTAGTAGTTTTAAAATGTTAAGTAAAACGATTTTGGCTTCCCAATGTTTCATTTGTTTTTATGCTGTACTGAGTTGAAGGGTATCCTCCCACTCCTCCCAAGAATTCATGTCCAGTCAGAATTTCAGACTGTGATCTTCTTTGCACATTGTGTCCAGATAATACATCTTAAGATGTAAGATGTAAATTAAGATAGGTCATACTGGATTAGAGTGGTCTCTAAATCCAATCACTGTTGTGTTTTTAAGAAGAGAGAGGACATACAGAAACAAAGACACAGGTGTGCAGGGAGGATGAAGGCATGAGTAGAGACTGGAATAATGTGTCTATATACCAAGGGATGGTCAGAATCTCCGGGAACCACCGGAAGGAATGAAAGAGGCATGGAATAGATTTCTCCCCTGAATCCCAAAGAAAGAACCTTGTTTTTGTACTTTTGGTCTCCAGAACAGTGCAAACTACATTTCTGTTAGTTTAAGCCACTCAGCTTATGATAATTTGTTTTTGGGGTCCTAGGAAACAAATACATATGATAAAATCTATAATTAATTGATACACTAAATACACATATATACTAGACTTTATTTAAACTTCTCTGAAGGTATTATCTTAAAGTTTTAGTGACCAGCATATTTCGTTAGTCCCAGATTTGACATTTGAAAAAGTTGATGAAGAATAGCTATTTGATAGGCATCTTGTTACAAAATAACCGTGATCAGAGAGACACACTAGAGTTAAAGAGAATTTAAGAGGCGTTTATTAGCAAGAGCACCACCCAAATCGAGCAGCCCCTACCCAAATAGCACAGGATATCTATAGCTTGGTTTTTCCAGCTGTGCCATGGTATGTGCATAAGTGGTTTACAGAAGCAGAATGAATGGTTATCATCACACAAGGAAGTTGCTTACAATAATTGTTTACATAGCAGAGGGCAGATGTCACACCCAAAATGTCTGAAGCTATCTGTTTGACATTGAACTTCTTTGTAGATCTCAGCAGATTAACAGAATCTCTAGACAAGGCTTTACTCACAGGGCGGGTACCTATCATTCCAGGTGCCAAGGTTCGGTTTCACTGCCAGAGGCATTGATTATCCAGAAAGAAAGCTGGTGGGGGTGGGGATGGTTGGGGTGGGGGTGGGGGCGGTCCTCAGGGCTTTGTGGTTTACAGAGTAACCCAGCAAAAATGAAGTTTTTCTAGTTCCTTGTTTTAATCTGAATTATGGAGAAATTGTGTTGATTTTTATTCATGGGAATTAACTTAAACATGTTGATTTAGTGAAGTGTGAATGGGCCCAGTCGATAAACTTAGGGTGATTTTGCTTAAAAGCCTTAGCCTAGAGTTTATAAAAAGCATAAAATATAAACTGCTATTTGTTCTTCATATGAAAATGACATGTTTATTCTACTTATGGGACATCACATATAAACCTCTGGAAAAAAAAAAACAGAATTTCCCACGGTTTCACAAAAACTTATTTAACACACAATTTCATAACATAAAATTACATGCATTTCATTTTTTAAAACTTGTGATCAAATGCCATAACTTCTAAAATCTCAATTCCAGTCTTGAGTCAGTTTTCTCTTTAGGAGCTTAAAGCCCAGGGGCTAAGACTTCAACCTTAGTTTAAAAGGCTATAAATCTCATTCTTTGATTGTTTTGATTACTCAGATTATCAGTTAGTGATTATTTCTTCTGAACTGAAGGTTTTCAATTAATCAGAAATCACCCCCCCTGCCAATTTTAGTACAATATAATTGACATACAGTAGTACTGAAGTTTTAGTTAATGTAGAGCTGCAATAATATCTTTTCATTTTTTTCTTTTCTTCATGTGTTTTTTTTTTTTTTTGACAGTTGACACTTTTGTCTTTTATTCTTATTCTCTTTTTAATTTCCTGCCTACTTATACTCATGTGGACATGAGTAAGAAAGACCTTTATTATTTTAAGTCACTGAATTTTAAAAAAAAATAACACATGATAAATCTATCTCTGTTGCTGATAGAGGTATTAACTTTTTGAGACACAATGATATGGAAGAAGAGTTTACTATGATTTTTGGAAAAGAGAAACTTCCCTTGTTTATATGGGATCTATCAAGAGGTATGTATTCCTCTTCTGACAAAGATGGGATGTGGATTAGAGGTCTGGGATGTGTTAGCCATTTGACTAAGTGGAGAAGAGACTTATGCTTGCCCTATAGCAGACAGAGTGAGGAAAGGGAGAAGATCTGGTTCTTGCATTATATTTGTTAAGCTGCTGGACAAATTCTCTCCACAAGCTATCCCTATCTCTCAAATTAACTTTTTAAGCCTATTTGAGTTGAATTTCCTGTCACACAAGGATTGCTTGATATGAGAGACTATGACTTTGTTGCTTGATTATAGAGAGCTGTGGATAAAGGGATGATAAAATTGAGTAAGCTGTGGGTGTGTTGATAGAGTAAGTCATTAGGTAGAGGGTAGCAAGCTGAAATATAGGCAAAGAATTATTTTAGACAGGAAGAATATTCTTGTCAGAGAAGGAAATCAGAGTAGACAAAGAGAATTTTAGAAGTAAGAGTAAGAAAACAGTGGAAGCTTTACCTAACAGGTACTTTTATGTGAAGATGGTGGCATTATGACCCTTTAAGTGAGAGAGGATTAAAGGAAGAAAACTGAAGGTTTAGAGTAACCTCTCTGGGGATAAAGAGAGGAAACTCCATAAAAACGAATCAATACTAACATAGCAGAGCTTACAGGCAAGCAATATGTGTAGACCATGACATTGTAGTAGTTTATTGTAGCCTAAATCCACACATTTCAGCAGAGATCTTTTTATAACACACACTTTAAAATGGAATAGAATATAATTGCACATTTTAATGACATTTGAAAAAAGACGTAAAGGCATTGACAAGAGAATTGAAGTGATGTACCATGGTGCCTACTCTCAGAGCAGAGAGAGAATCCACTTGGTAGACGGGCAAAGATGACCTCAACAATTCTTTCCTAACATGGAAAGTAGAAAAAGCACCTAAACAACTTGTGGATCTGGCTAAGGAAGTTTTGGGCAGAATATTGTTAAGTGCTAATTGTCTTCTTTTAGTCACAAAAGATAGGGTTTTATGAGTTATTAGCAAGTGTAATTTAGAGGAACTATAGAAGATGCAGGACAGACAGTAGCTAAACATACAAAAAAAAAGATTCTAAAAGCAAGAAACGGTCTCAAAGGAAAGGTGACATGTAGGCTGCTTTCAGTTAACCATGTCCTTGGGTAGCCCTAATCAAGAATGTGCTGGTCAAAAAGAATTCTAAGAACATTAGAAGTATTATACACCAATACATTGTCTTGGAATTCAAAGTAGAAAGGGGCCAGTGTTGCAGAGATTTGTGGAAATGACTTTCATATATTATAATACAACATCATAATATATAAAATAAATCATGTGAAATATATTTTGTACATATACCAGATACACAAACATGCTTTCTCCATCTCTCTCTCTCATACACATATACAAGTAAATCATCTAAATAAATTTTCTGAAGAAGTTATAGCCATTTGAACTAAAAGAGACAATAACATTTCAAACTTGAGAAGTCTTTAGTTCTCAAACTTTTTATGGATAGGTAAAAAACTCAAAAGTTACCTGTCTGACATCATGACCCTTCCTTGTTGAAAAGAATGACATGGAGAACACAACCAAAAACCCAGAGACTGGAGCTAAGAGCTGCTGAGATCAATGACTAAGAAAACAGTTTATTGAGGCTGGAAGTTTCATGGTCATCACATGCGGTGAGATGTGTGCATAGCCAAGCAATTCATTTTGAACAGAGTTCCAATCTGAGTGTGAAAAACTGGCACATGAAGAAAATGTGATATTGTGACTTGCTGAGATTCTAGGATTTTTCTATGTTCTCTGTAATTGTTGTAGGGACATAATGGCCCTCTACCTTTTAGGTAGCAGGAGCCAGGGTAGCAGGAACATTCTGACAAAATCTCCACACAGCATGAGAGGGAAGCAGTCCCCTTTACACATTGACAATGTGCCCATTTAGCACCAGAAGTAACAGAGGCAATTGAAGCTCAAAATACATTTTGCATGGAGAAATAAAATTTGTCATGAATTTTTCTTATTTTCCATCCAGGAGATAGACTATGTTCAACAATATCAGAAATTAATACACAAATTCAATTTAAAAGGTAATTAATTAATTCATGCATTCAACTAATAAATTTATTGAGCACATAATATTCTAAATTCACTGTTTTATGTGCAAGAGATAGAGCCATAAACAAGCAGTTGAGGTCTGTGCTCTCAGTGAGGTTCCCATCTGATCGGAGAAGGGAGGCAGACGAGAAACAAGGAAACAAATTAGCTACATAATTTTAGGGAGTGAGAAATGCAATGAAATAGCATTGAATAATGGTCACGTTTTCATTGATTAACCAGGAAAGAACCTCTGAGAAGGTGGAATGAAGTTGCGCTTAGAACAATGCCATGCCGTGCTGAAAAGCGTTCCTGGCAGAGTTAGCAAGAGCTGAAGTCCTGATTGTGGGATGAACTCGGTTTATCTGAGGAATGGAAAGGAGGTCAGCAGGGTTAGATACAAGTATGGAAGAAAGTATAAGAGATGAGGTTTAAGCAGGTGGTCAGTAGGCAGGTCACATGGGATCACATACATCACAGTGGGAGTTTTGATTTTGCTCCATCTGCACTGAAAGTCCTTAATAAAAAAACATACTGTAAACCAGAGTTTGAAAAGGAACTATGTTGATGGTAACTTGACTGCAAAAGCACTCAATCATTTATCATACAAACTCTAAGTTTTGAATATAGCAGAGATCTGTGGAGATCAAAAAGAGTGACAAAGATTTTTATACTGACCAAGGCTCAGGAAGCAGACTCCCTTGTCCCTGCAATCATTGCAACAGATCTGTATGTCTCTGTTGGCTGTGGACTCACTTGTCTCAAATCTCTGATATGAAAAAGTTGGTCCTGAATTTAGGAGACCTACATCACTAAGATTTTCCCAGATTATTCAATGACCTCCTGAAAACAATGTTAGCTATTACAAGAGTTTTTCAAGGTCTGCTTAGATACGGATTCTAAAATATCAGGGATGAACTGTTTATAGACTTAGCCAAATGTGTTTACAACTGTGTGATGTTAAGCCAGGATACTTGTTTAATGCTCTCAAAACAAATACTCACACTTCAGTGAAAGCAGGGAAAGCAAAGTTTGCTGTGTCCCAGGGCTCTGTAACAAACGTGTGTTCAAACTTTCTAGAAAATACATTCATGTATTATATTTATTATTACAGATAAATTTTACAGTTCATTCTTTGAGATATTTCTTGAGTACTTACTCTGTGCCAGGCACTGTGCAAAATACTGAGAATTCAACAGAGAACATGATAAATCCCCTGCCATCAAGGGACTTTTATTCTAACAAGAGTAATACAAAGTTATGGAGTATTTCCTAATATCCAGCACTGGTGCTAAGTGTACTAACTCATTCAGTAGGGACCCTAGACAATAAATAAGTAAATACATAATTAGAGGTAATAATAAGGTGATAAAAAAATAAAGCGGTCATAGTAGGAGATTAATGAGGGTCTAAAGATGTATATATCTTAATCCTTAGAACCTGGCAACTGCTTTCTTACATATCAGCAAAAAGGATTTCACGGAGGTACTTAAGGATTATCACAAAGATCCTTATAAAAGGGATTGAAGAGTGTCAGATGATATAAAGATGGAAGTAGAGAGAAGACGCTACACAGCTGACTTTGAAGATGGAAGACGGGCCCATGAGCCCCCAAAATATAGGAAACCTCTAGAAGCTGGAAAAGTGAAGGAGTGAATGCTCCCTGAAAGACTATAGTGCAGACATGCTGACACTTTGATTTTAGTCCAGTGAAACTGAGTTTGGACCTTGGTTGCCCAGGAATATAAGACAATTCATTAATGTTGCTTTAAGTAACTAAGTTTGTGGTAATTGGTTATGGCAGCCATAGGAAACTAATAGGATTATAGGATGGTGAACGATGGAGGATATTCAGCGATGACCTCGTAGAAGACATCTTCTCTTTAAGCAGAAAAGTGAACGAAGTGTAGGAATGAGCCATCTGCTTGACTGGGGCCAGGGGGATGGGGGGGTGGTCAGGAAAGTATTCCAGCCAGAGGGAACTGGAAAGCAAATGCTCTGAGAAGCAGCTATTCACACTGTGTGAGGATGAGTAAAAGGCTTGTGTGAGTGAGCAAAGGAACAAGTATTAGTAGTGATCTTGGAGAGGTATCCAGGGCTCAGATTATACAGGACCTTGTAGACTTGGTAAGCATTTTTATTTTATTCCAAAGATGATGAAAGGTCCTAGGAAGGTTGTGAGCAGGAAGTTGATTTGATCTTGTTATTTTTAAAAAGAACAATGTGACCACTAGGTAGAAAATAAACTCTGAATCAGGGGAAGTACAGGGGAATGGGAAAGCAAATGGATGGGCTAGGAGGCTAGTGAAGTTGGCTAGGTGAGCAGCACAGGAGTGCAGACTAGGATAAAGCAAGGTGAAAGGAGTGTATTTTGCATTTTGGTTTGCCACTTGGATATGAAGTCAAAGAGAGCAGCCAAAGATAACGTCAGGTATGTCCAAGACACTATTTGCTGACAGTTGGGGAACATTCTGGGAAGAATAGGCTTGCGATGGAAAATTGTGAGTTTGTTTTTAGATATATTGTTTTCTGATGCTTATTGATGTCAGATAGGCAGTTGGATAACAGAGTCTGAAGTTCAAGGGAGTGGTTGAGGCTGGTGACATCACTTCGGAGATCTAAACTAATGGAAGTGCCAGTGTAGATAGATTCAGAGGACACAGCCCCAGGGCACTGCAACTTTAAGTCCCTGGAAGAGGACTGCATGTCAAAGGGAAAGAGGGAGCATAACCCTTATTACTTCCATCCTCAAGAAACGCAAAACCAAATTTTTGTTTATCAGGCCAGACTGAAGATTGAAAAATGACAACCTGTCTTGCTGGAGTAGCAGGTTAATCACCTCCAAAGGACACAGGCCCCATACACCTGGGTTAGTCTTGGGTCTGGGGTGCAAGAAATAACCCGTGTCAACAACTAAAATGGAAATAAAATAAAATGCTTCTTCCTCCTCTCTCTGCCTGCCTATTTGTCTTTATTCCTGCTTGCACCTTTTCTTTAAAAAAGAAAAAAAAAAAAGAGATTAAAAAATGGCAACTAGCCCCTTAAACAGGTCCTAAGAAGTGATCACTGATTTGGCCTATCTGCCCTGGCACTCAGTGAGCTTTTTAAATGCCAACAAGCTCTACTTGTGTTGATTGCCTGACAGCTGTGAATACAAGATGCTGACTTCCAGAATCCGAGCTCATTCTACAGAGGGCACCAGGCTTCCCCACTAATGATGCTGAGCCCAGCCACCTGAAGCCTGCGTGGGGGTTCACAGCAGCCCCAGCAAACAGTTCACTGCAGTCCCATCAAACGGAGGCTCTTTCTGGCTTCCACAGAAGCTTGGGTGGTTGTTTTCAGGGCATTAAACAGTAAGAGTCCTAGCTTAACTGGCATACAGGCACTTTATGTCTGAAAGGGACTTATGAGGCCTGCAGTCTCCCGCAATGGTTTTTTGAAATCCAAGTTTGAACCGAGAACCATGAAGAACTCCTGTCTTAGCAACTAGGAGGTTAAGAACCCATATTTTCAGGTAACACTACATTACAGCGGTAGCCTTCAGTAGAGCAAGCCCGGAAGTTTATAATGTCTCCAGGGAGTGTCAGATCCAGGATAAGAGGAGGTATGGGAGAGGGGAAGGGGGACGGGGTAGAGCCTCAACATTTCTTGGTGTCACCTTCGTCTAATATTAAAGTTATCAGATGATAATTGGTTTACACCAGGGTTTTACTCTCAGGGCTTTCGGGAAATGAGCTCTCACTCCTACCACTTGCACAAAATTCGGCTACCTACCGAAGGCGTGCAAACAGGGTTATATAGCGCGACCTCGGCCCTGCAGGAGGCTGAGACTGCAAGGTTTCAAGTGCTTTTCCAACCACCGCGGCAGTGTGTGCGGTTCAGGCAACACCCTTAGGAATTTCCTAGAAATAACAGGCTCCTGACCTATTTAATAGGAACCTACATTTTAATAAGATGCCCTGGGGGTACGTAGGCAATTCGAAGCTTGAGAAGCGCCCGTTTACACAACTTGCGGGGGGGGGGGGTAACATTACGTGCTAAATTCCATTGAACAGCAGGGACTGGGTGGCGGGCGTCACTTACTCGCCTTCCAGGGCCAAGGTCTTTTTTTGCTGTGAGAGGCAAGACCCGCGGCAGAACCGCCTAGGTGCGGGACTGAGTCGGGGCTGTCCCGCCTCCCCGCCCCGCCTCCCTCCTGGATCTCTGCCCGGTGCGCGGTTGCTGTGGCAGCGCCGGACGCAGCTGGAGCTGTGGCTGCTGCAGCTTCCACCTCCTTCTACCAAGTCCTCCTGCGACCCTTGGCTCCCGCCCAGGCTGCGGCTCGCCATGCCCCGGGGGAGACGCGGCAGCCGGGTGAGTGCCCTGGAGGGCGGCCTGGAGGAAGAGGCGCCCCGGGCGGTAGCCGCTGTGCCTGCGGCGCAGTGCGCTTCCCCGCAGCAGCAGGAGGCGGCAACCGAGCAGACTGTGCTCTGGGGCATCTTCGAGATCGGAAGGGACAGCTGCGACGTGGTGCTGACCAAACGGGCCCTGAGGTGGCGGCCTATCCAGCCAGAGCTCCCAGCGGGTGAGTGCCGGGCTCTGGGTGCCAGTGTCGCGCTCTGTGCCTCCTTTTCCCGCGCCCCGCACCCTTGCACCCCCGCGTGCCTTTCCGC
Source organism: Solenodon paradoxus (assembly GCA_004363575.1). Lineage (NCBI taxonomy): Eukaryota > Metazoa > Chordata > Mammalia > Eulipotyphla > Solenodontidae > Solenodon > Solenodon paradoxus. The sequence goes on along the minus strand of RJWH01000008.1, from coordinate 1,275,838 downwards.
CCTTCCGAAGCTCCTCCTCTGTTCCGCTGGCTACCGCGTCCCGAAACCTCAGCCGCCTTTCCAGCCCGGGATCCCAGGAGTCACCTCCAGCCCCGCCCCCTGCCACCCGTCCCCTCCCGCTGAGCTTCCCGCCTACCCGAACCGACGTCACACTCAGCTTCTACTGTGTCGCAAAAGAAAGAATTGAGCCCCAAAGGAGTAATGCTTTCCAAACTCGGGAAGGTCCTCTGCTTCTTCCCTCCAAATTGAAGTTTTAATCCTTCAACTTCTGACTATCCGCTGAAAGTGTACGTCTTTCACAGAATATTTCTGCACGTGGGTTCTGAATCCAGCTCTCCTTTTGCTTACTTCTGAAAGTTTAACCCCAATGCGTTGAGGGCTCTCTGAACTTTTCCATCCCCCCCCACCCCCACTTCCGTGTCATTGCCTAGAATCAAGCTGCCTTCAGGCTTACTCTAGAAACTTGATTTTTAATGTTGACTTTAGACTCTTCATCATGCAGTTTACTAGCATCTGCCTTTTATTGATTGGAAAACCTCCGTTATTTAGAAAGTCTTACAAAGTGCTTTGCAATGGAACTATGTCAATTCTTAGTTTCGAGGTGATTTAGGAAAAACTTTGGGATGAAGTAAATTCTCTTAACTGAAAACACATTTACAAAGTTAAAAGATTGCCTCCCCATTAGCAAAAGACAATATGTTATTTATATCACATGGTTTAAAATTTGTTGCACAAATCTAACAATGAAACCACTCTCAGGGACTTGGCCCTGAGTATGAATTTGAATTCTAGTCTACCATGCTTGTTCAGTTAACCAAAACTACCTTTGACCTTGTTTTCAGGTATTTTGAAAACTAAATTGGAATATTTTCTTGAATGTTGGGGTTAAAAAACTAGGGATAACAACATAGAATTGTTTAATTTTTAAGGCAGTTTGAATTTTGTAGTGTAGATGTTTACAATTAGAATTTAGATTCACTCACAATAGCCAATTTAAGCTATAATAAAGGTGAAATGCTATAGAACTAAAATGAATCTGCACAATGAGACATGCAAATCACTGTTGTATTACCAGGCAAAGCAAACAATGACGTGAAAAATGCTGTTTTATGTTCAGTGGTGATTGAGGATAAGCAGGCCTAATTAGCACTTCGGCAGAATTTAAAAAGACATCTTGACAGTTGTAACTCTAAAGTTTGCAAATGCTGATTTAAGTTTAATTTTGCCCTAAAACCCTTTGCTTTTCTATTCCTTCTTTGAGTACACGTGTACCACTTTTTCTTTATTTCTAGCATACAAACCACTCGTGCCCCTAAAATTGGAGCTGCAGAAGCCTAGCACCTTACTAAGCACTTCCATTTATAGCAAAACTCCACCTGTTTTACTTAAGAGAAAAGTAAAGGAAATATTAAGAGACATATTTAAATGTGACAATTACTCCTTGAAGGTGGAATCAACTTAGTTGTGAATAGTGGAAGACAAATGAATGGGTTCAGAAAGTGGGGAAAAATTACCTCAAGTTGACTATATTTGGAAGGATGTACTATTGGGGACCATGTCCATGCTAGTTTACCAGTGCCTGGCTGTGCCAGAAAAGGTTGGGGTGGGGTCACTGGGCATTATTAGATCATTCATATGAAATGTTTGCAAGATTGCTCAGTATTTAGACCTCATAGTGCCTTAGGAGTGTTTTTTTTTAATTTTATTTTTTAGAGTAATTTTCGGTTCAGAGCAAAATTGAGAAGGAGGTAGACATGTCCCATGTACCCCTGCCACTCGCCTATGTCTAACCCCCCTCATTGCCAGCATTTCCCATTAGAGCGGGATATTTGTTACAACTGATGAACCTACATGATACATCAGCACCCAGAATTCATAATTTACATTAAGGCTCACTCTTGATATTGTATATTCCATGGTTTTGACAAACTTATCATGTCTTAGGGTTCTTCAGAGAAACAGAACCAATGGAATATCTCTATCAATATATACCTACCTATATTTACATAGATAACTATATAGGTAGATACAGATTTAATTGAGGAGATTTGTTATGAAATTATGAAGACTGAGATATACCACTATGTGCTATCTGAAAGTGGAGAACGAGTAAGCTGTTATCATTCAGAACAAATATGTTGACCCGAGAACCAGGGAAACTGATGGTATAACTCCCAGTCATCAGGCCAAAGGCCCTCAGATGTCTAAGGACAGGAGAAAGATGGATGTCCCAGCTTTAAAAAAACGAGAACTCTCCCCTTTGGGTTATTAGGGTCCTCTACAGATTGAATTATGCCTGCCTACTTCGGTGAGATTTGATGATCTTCACCCAGTTTGCTAGTTCAAATGCTTCTGTACCCAGAAATGATGCTTTACCTGATACCTTGGAATCCCTTGGCCCAGTCAAGTGACAGAAAAATTAACCCTCATAACATGTATTCACTATTATAGTTTCAGTAGTTTTATTACTACTGAAACGCCTCTGTGTTTTACCTAAAAGCCCTCCCTCTTCTTGCCCCTTGGCAAAGTATCGATCCACTGATCTTATCTACAGTTTTGTCTTTTCCAGAAAGTCACATAGTTAGAATAATATTAACTTTGTTTCACTTAGTAATGTATACTTAAGTTTCCTCTATGTTTTTTCATGACATGATAGCTCCTTTCTTTCTTAACACTGAATAATATTCCATTGTCTAGTCTGACCATAGTTAACTGGATTTGTTGACTTACTGAAAGGCATCTTTGGTGCTTCCAAACTTTGACATTTATGAGTAAAACTGCTATAAACATCCATGTATAGTTTTTTTGTGTGAACCTGTTTTCAAGGAGCAAAATTACTGGCTTGCTTTGTAAAAGTATATTTAGTTTCATAATAAAGCACCAAACCGTTTTCTGAAGTAGCTGTACCATTTTGCCTTCCCACCAGTAATGAATGATTGTTCCTTTTGTTCCACATTCTCAATAGCATTTGGTGATGTCAGTGTTCTGGATTCTGGCCATTTTAATAGGTGTTAGTGAAACTTCATTTTAATTTGCATTCCCTGATGACAAATATCCACATGTGGAGCCTCTTTTCATACACTTATTTGCTGTGTATAATCTTTGGTGAGGTGTCTGCTAAATTCTTTGGCCCATTTTTTAAATCAGATTGTTTTCTTAGAGTTGAGTTTTGTATATTTTGGATAGTAAGTCTCTCTGATGCATTTTTTACAAATTTTACACAGCCTTAATTGTTCTCACTAATGAAATAAAATATCATGCGATCTTTCCTTAATTTTATATCATGAGTAATGAACAAAATCACTAAAGTATTTTGTGCAAACTGTCATTGCCAAAATTGATTAATTGATGGTCTTGTTGGCAGGCTAAACGAATATGATCATTGTGATTGTAGTACTCTTTATTGGGTTCAAGAATGACTTGGAACTGGAATAATGGTTGTATTATCCTCCATAGAAGTGAGGGCTGTGAGGAATGTCAAAGTCAAGGTGGGAGGTATAAAAGCATTTGGCACATTTCAGACTTTTTTGGGATATATTAGATATCTTCAATCAAGATAGTAATCTGATTAGCAATATTCTCTTAAAAATCCCCTTAAAATATCTTGGTGCTAGATTAGCGGTAGGACAGTGAACATTTTGATAGATGCTATGAAAATACAAAATGGTGACCAGGTCATTGCCTTCAAGGAGCTTTTATATTATGTCACCAAACATTCATCAGATATTAACCAATTAATATGTGCTTTGTCCAGTGATACAAAAATCAGTCAGATGTGTACACTGACTTTAAGGATTTATGTGTGTTCAGAGGATGGAAAGGTCTATTTTTTTGAACTGTTTTAATTTATTGAGGTAACTTGATTTACAAAATAATAGAAGTCCATGTGTACAGGTTCACTATTCCTCAAATATATGACAACACACTCTGCTCACAACCAAATTACCAAAAGTCCTGCAACACTGTTGAACCCCACTACCCCTTTCTCCTGTCCCCCACCCATTTTCCTAATGGTAGCTTCAGTTCTGTTATCAGTGTCCTAGGGTTGATTTTGTTTGGTCTGGTCCTTTGCTCCGTTTCTCTATATTGCACACATGAGTGAGATCATCTGGTGTTTGTCTTTCTCCTTCTGACTTACTGCATGTTAGCATAATGTTCTCTAGTTCCATCCATGTTGTTGCCCATCACAGGACTTCATCATTTTTAGGGCTGTGTAGTATTCTGTTAACTATATGTACCACATCTTTATCCAATTATCCGATTATGGACACATGGTAGTTTTCAGTAAATAAAGGAGTCATCTGTTCTTAAGGCATTTCTTCACTGAAGATCAATCTTGTTTAAGTTTTCACTTCCAGAAAAAAGCCAAAAACTTGTTGAATAATAAAGAGTAAGTATTCCATGATAGGTCAACGTGTTATATCTGTTTTCTATGATGGTGGTATCAAAGCTCACAAACTTGGCACCTTGAAACAACAGGAGTTCTGTTTTGGAAGTCAGAATTCACCAATTAAGGTGTCAGTAGAGTCATATTCTCTCTGAAGCCTTGAAGAGATAATCGTTTCTTGCCTTTCAATTTCTGGTGGCTCCTCGCATTCCTTGGTTTGCGGTAGCATATCTCTTGTCTTCATGTCTCTCTTTTCCACAGAGCTTGCCCTCTGTGTGTTCTCTCCTTTTATATGGAAGGACAAAGTCATTTGATTTTAACATCCACCTTAAGTCTAGGATGAGCTCATCTTAAAATTCTTAACTGTATCTTCAAAGGCCTGTTTCCACATAAGGTCACCTTATGAAGTTCTATGTGAACCTGAAATTTTGGGGAAGAGGAGCATTATCCAACCCACTGAAGATGTGATGGGAATGACAGAAAATAAAAGTTTGAGGGAACAGATTGAAAGCAGAAAATGGAGGGCCATTTTTTTGAAACACTGGTAGAGTCTGTCTAAGTATAGCAGGAGGAGAATATTTAATAGGACACTCAAGGCCAGAGTGGGAAGAGACTGAAGAAAAAAACCTGAGTTTTGTTTAGTAGAAAGCATAAAAACTTTGCAGTTTTTCTTTTTTCCCTAAAGCTGTATGATCCAGTTCTCAGTGTTCCCTTTCATTTCAAGTGCTGCCATTGGTGATAGTCATATCAGGACATTATTAAAACTCGAGACCTACTAGCCCTCCTCTATTTTAGTGACTCTTACCTTCATTCTACATCATTTGCCTCTGCCCATGGTCACACTATAGTTATTTGTCATCTCTCTTCAAGACAAACCCACTCCATCTCACAGCTCCATCTAGATTTGTCTCATCTGTTCTATCTTCTAGGGTAGATTTTCAGTCCATCCAAAGATCTATTAGATCTTGCACTTAGTTGTAGTGAATATATTCAAGACTTTCATACTCTAGCCACCCTCTGCTTCATCATCTTGTAGTATTCTGCTACCTTACCTCTTTTCTCACTTCCTCTGTTAAATTCCTCATAAAATTAGTTTACTGTCTCTTAATTCATCTTTTAATTAGTCTGCAACTCTGTGAGCCATGGCCTTGTTCTTCCTCTCTGCTGAAACTGCTAGGCAGAGGTTAGCAGTGGCCTTCTAATTGCACAAATGACAAATTTAACCCTTTACCTTATCAGATTTCTCCTTCACTTGACTGATTTTGCATCCTTGGTTTCAGACACTATCGGCACCAAGTGTTATCTTTCTGCCACGGGATTTCATTCTGGCCGGCGGCTGAATTTTCATATTCTCAAAGAGCCCAGTCTGGGACAGCCATTGTCACTTGCCATGTGATCTTGGGCAGCCTCGTCCTTGCTGTTCCCACCTACCCTCATACTTAACATTCTAATCCCTGTCTTATGTCCTGACTGCAAATCCTTCCTGGACACATCTGTGAGTCCCACAAATGTAGTTAAATCTATAAGAAAAGCAACTTTTCTTGCTCCTTAAAGTAATTCCTCATTTATGTTCCCTTTCACAATGTTAGAACTCATTGATCAGAGCCAGTTGTTAAAATGTTTACCTCTTATGTGTGTTTAAGTTATGGTATAATGAGAAAGATGAAGGCTAACATTGCTTGAAGTTTATCTTGGATGGATCATGGATTTTGCATATAGTAGTAAAATATGTATACGCTGTAGTGATTCTGGTAATAAACATGCTGGTTTAACAGGATTCTAAAGGTAAACCTAGCCTCCTTTTCCCTCACTACTATTTCTAAGCAATCACCAGTCTTGCCCACTCTGCTGTCTTCTTTCTGGGTCCAGTTGATCACTATCCTGGCTTGGACGTTTCTAATTTCTTATTCAACCTACTCTGTTATCTCCCTAGATCCTGTGCTTGAATTCTTAGTATGGCTCTTCCTGATCGCCTCTTTAAAAGTCCCTTCTGTGTAATTCCTGGCTCCTATTAGTGTCTCGTATTCTTCAATGGCATGTAGCTTCTAGTATGCTATATACCATTTGCTCTTTTCCCCACAACTGCCTCACCTTAGGAGAGCAGGGATTTTTGCCTATTAATGCCCTGTAAGTAAACAAATGGCATATTTATATTAGGATTTTTTTTTAAAGGAAAGGTACAGGAAGGAATGAAGGGGGAGTAGGCAAGGAGTCAGGAAGAGAAAAGAGGAAGAATTTTCATTTTTTATTTTAGTTGTGTATCTTGGTTGTCTCCTCTGGTCATTGGACATGAAGTTGGATCCTTGGGATGTACATGGACTGCACTTGGCCAGAGGCAGCAGACCTAAATACTACTACACTACGGTGTGCCTGTTTAAGATAATTTTATAAATTTTTACAAGGCATTATTTATGAAGGTGTGAACAGGATGTAGGGACCATGTATGGTTGAGACTAGTAATAGAAGGGCACATGGTACTGTTCTTGGGCCCAAGATGGCAAGAGTCGGGAGCAGTTCCTTGAGTCTAGATTCTGAGAGAACGTGTGGAGAGGGTCATTAAATATGAGCTGTCATCCTTGCCTCAGCTCTGCTGATTTTCTTAATCTCACAGGGACGGGAGTCATGCACTAAATATCCAGATTCTTTTTTGGGAGTTCTTGTAACCCCAAACTAATGAGAAGCTAAAGAGCAAAGGACAACCACTAGATGTAACCCTTCAGTATAACCTCTCAAAGCACAGAGCAGGTGGAAGAAGAGATTTGATCTAGATGGGGAAAAGAAAATACTCAAGACATATGTTTTGTTTGCTGTTAGCTCTTTCAAGAGTATCTGACACCTCAATAATCAATATTTGTTGTATGAATGAATTTGCTAATGAGTTTCATAAGCTATGATTTTGCCTATTGCATCGTCATTTAATTACCACACTCCTACTTAGTGACTCATCTGCCAGGGTGCCCCCTCCCATTTCTTTTTAAAAAAGCATCAGAACTTTTTTTTTTTTTAATGTTGACTCAGATCTCCCTTGCCAGTGTCATGATAGGAAGTTTCATCTCAGTTTTAGAAAGCACTGACTGAGGCATAAATTGATCAGGATAATGACTACTATAGCATAAAGTGTGCAGGGAAGGGCATCATCTGTTCAAAAAATATCTTTTTTTTTTTTTTAGTGCCTCTAGTGATGCCTAATCTTTCTACTGGAATCACAAATTATGGCTATTTCACTTGTAGACTTATACATGGATTTGTACATTGTTAATATGCAGTAAATACTAAGTTAAATGTCTGAGCTAGGAAGGAGCAATACCTGTTCAAATAGGAGCAGCATCAGGTGAGTTTTTTATGGCCAAATAAGACAATTTTAGGTCATGGAGCTCTGTCCAGGAAGAGCAGGTCAACAATGGTGTCACGGTGGGGACAGCTCCAACGTGGTATTAGGGACTGTGTGTAGGTGCTAAAAATTGTGTCCCCAAAATATGACAAAGGTTAATTTGCACAGAGTGCACCCCTTGTCCGTAGTTTCACTGTCCATGTTTGTAATTACTATACAAGTAGTTACAAGTAATTTACAAGAGTCACACACTATACTCTCACCAGGTGAAGGGGTATGAAGATAGTGTACACAATAAGATATTCTGAGGCAGAAAGCACATTCATATAAATTTCATTAGTGTGTTGTTATAATTACTGTTTTATTAACTGTTGTTAATCTATTACTTTGCCAAATTTATAAACCTTTTATCCTGAGTATGTACTTACAGGGAAAAACATAGTATATAACCTCAGAATAGTTTGTGCCGTCCTGAATTTCAGGCATCCTCTGGAGGCCTTGGAAGGTATCCCCCTAGGGTAAGAGGGAACTATATTTTGTAGTTTAGCCTTTACCTTGTGCAGTTACTGCAGATATTTTCAATATTTAATGTTTTCAGAAATATAACTGATTACCTATTGACTTAATTCTAAATTTCACCCAAGGACAACTTCTAGGGACATGTGCTTCGTGGTAAACTTCTGTCTGAAATGTTAGATGGTGGAAGATACAAGCATTTGTGTGGAAGCATCTCCAAAGCAAGACTTGCTTTCTTTGTGGCTTTTATCTGTTTTCCATACAGCAAAAGCTCCTGATGGGGAGAGTGAGTAATGTGTAGGATTAGATTGTCTGCTTGTATTTTCAGTTTAAGTGTGGTCTCTTTAGAGATCTCTGACAGAAATATCAAATGCCTTCAAGTCTCTCCTTTGCTCATGCTGGAAACATAATTTACTAATGAAAAGAACCTTGAGGTATGAAAAACATTACAAGGTGTTTTATAGACTCCCTATTCTAGTTGTCTGTAATCCATTCCCATTTGTAGTGTAGGAAAGATTTCAGGAGTGGACACCAATGGACCTGAGTCCTTGGCTCCAAATCGTAAGATGTTAAACTGACCTTGGATAAATTATTTAGCCCCTCTAAGTTTCTCTACCTGCAAAATGAGAGATTTCTTTATTACATAACATTGGTTTATGCTGTGTATCAGTTATCTGTATATCAGTACTATCAACTCTGAAGTTGCATTTTAAAGAAAATACCAATTTCTATAGACATTAAATGCTGGGACTTATATTTATTTTAATAAATCCAGTAAGTTTTGATCAATAGGACCAACTCTCTGTTGTGTGCATGGAGGAGCACTGCATCTTGCAGCAAGAGCCTCATAGCCCTGACGAAGCCCTAATTAGATGAACCACAGGGGAAGTGCAGGTTGAGTCCCCACTCCCCTTGCCAGCTCTCAGGACACATCCATGAGAGGTGAGCAGTCTCCTCAGCAAAGGTCCTGTCTTTGGGAAGGAGGAAATCATTTTCTGTTAGAAAATTGTTGGTCATGCTCATTGTAAGCAGACCTTCCATGATAGACAAAAGGACTAGCTTATCCTTTACTCATTTGTTTCCTTTCCTGTATTCTCTAGTCAAATTTCTAAGCAAAGGTTATTTTTAATTAGCATTAGGGTATTCCATGTCAATTACTTATTAAAAGAAAACGAGAGTTTAAAGTCTTAATGATGGTTGTCAGTTCTCTATTTTTTTTAGATTTACTATGTCACGTTCCACAGTTTCATTTTTTTCCCCCTTAGGGTTATTCCTACCACAACTCAGAGCTCAGCTAAATTAGAGCAGTAATCAGAAAATCTGAGAAAGCTGGGTTTCGAAATAGGCCTTGATAGTGTTCCTTTTATTAGAGTTGTTGTTTTCTTGAAATATAAACATTTTTTCCTGGAAATTTGGCAACATGTAAGGCTATGTGGAAAAATGTGGAAATGAAGGGAAAAACAATAAATTTTAAGATAACAAGAGTTAGTGATTACGTAGGACTTAGCAGCAGCACTGGGTACATTTTAAGTCTTAATCTGCCTAAGCTGTTTGGGAACAGATGTACGTGAAACAGATCCCAGGCTTCTGTTGTGTACATCCAAAGTGAGACATCTGTTGGTAGACTGTGTGGTCAGAAATAATGGAAGCAGGGGTTAAGCCCCAAAATGACCTATTACTCAATGTGAATTATTGAAGGACTAATTACTCAGTAAAACACGATGCTTCAATTCATACATCGAAGTAGTAAGAAGAAAATGCATCTTTAAAAAAATCATGACTATGTTCCTAAGTTGTCAAATTTGAAGGGATTTTAGAGATGGGTGTGAAAAATCAAGCTTACCAAGTAGTGGCGTGCTGTGTTTATGAAGTTTTAAGTGTTTTGACAGGTCTATTCACCTACTGTATAAATATTGTATAAAACTAATTTTGCACAAATATTAGCTTTTATGATAAGTACACTGGTCCACACAGAAAACCAAATGTAGAGTGAATCTTCTAAAGCATGCCTAGTCAAGTAATCTTTCTGTGATGATGGAATGCACTGTCTGATATGGTAGCCGTGACCGCTGAACACCTGAAATGTGGCTACTGTAATGGAAGAACTGCATTTAGCATTTTATATATTTTTCATTAAATTTAAAGGCTACATGCAGTTAGCGGTACTTGAACAGACAACATAATGTAAAGGTGGGACAGTTGAAATTGTTATTCCCAGGTATTGGTTTTAATCTTTATCACTCTTTTTTTTTTTTTTCCCCAGGAAAAAATACAAGCAGGAAAGAAGGCAGGAAGGAAGGGAGAGGAGGAAGAAGCACTTTCTTTTTTCTTTATCTAGTTGTCCACACTGGTTGTTCCCTCTGAATTTTGGACTTGAACCCCGGGATATGTGGTTTGTGCTCCTTTGGAGGCAATGCCTTAACCACATCCACCAGGCCATACTTAATCTTTATTTCTATAGGAAGATACATTTTTTTCAGTAATCTTAATGTAGAATTGATATGACACAATCTGAGCAGCTAATTTAAAGACTAAATCCAGGTGTGTTCTGGCGGTTTAGCAGTTAAGTTTGTGATATCTGTCTGGCACAGTCCATATTTATTTGTATTCTGTTACCCAGGACTGGTGGGAACCACCAAGTTGAATAAACAAGTTGAACAGCTAAATAAGTAAGTAAGTAAGTATAAGTAAGTGTGCTCCTTCTTCCTCTGTCTTCCTGCTTGCTTTCCTGCTTGCCTTCGTTCCTGGCTGCATTTTTCCTTTAAGGGGAGAAAAAAAGCAGCCACAGAGATGTGAAAGTGACAAAACCCTTTAATGTATTTTGTGAGAACCCAAAAAACCCAAAACAAACCCTTTTGTTATTGCAAATTTGTTGACTGATAGTAAGATTGAAGTCCTGTCTATAAAAAGCATTTTATTATTCCATATGGTCATTGTGACTTTTTAAAACTGAAATTGAGAAATTTAATCTGTTTTTTACTACAGGACTAGCATACAAAAAATAAGTGTCCTTGCCTGTGTCTTATCCTGATTTAGTGAAATTCTGCATACTAATGTTGCTCTTAAATATGGAATTATGGAGCAGACATGTAGCACTCTCTGAATGCACATAGTTTCAAAAATGCATCTGCTTTTGTGTGCCTCTTCTTCCTCCTCCCTGATGTTGAGGAGGCAAGGGGTGTGGGTCTTTGGGCACAGAAATATCCTAAGAGTGGGGAATTGTACTTGCATTGAAGCCAAGGGACATGCAAATTGAGTCAGATGGGCTGGATGACCAAGGTTAATAAACCAGAGAGATTATTCCAGACAGAATTGTCCAAAGTAGGAGGACCTGAGTAAATTGCAAAGTCTAAACATGAATTTAAAGTGTCAAATAACATGGCAGTGGATATAGGGAATAACAGATCAGTTTGGTATCCAAGAGAATATTATTGACTAGGCATTTCTGTGTCCGCTGTAATTTGGGAAAGAGGACCACCCTTGCTTAAAGGACCAGGGATGTAGTAGATATAATTCATTACAGTTGTCTATGATCTCTGTAATTAGTCTGACCATGCTTCCTTGAGACAAAAATGAGACACTGGGATGGATAAAATGGCATGGAGTTATGTACTGGTGACTAAGGGGAGAGGAGGAGGTAGAGCAATCCAAGCAGGAGCAGAGCAGCCAGGCCAGCAGCAAGTAAGTGCTATGTGATACCCATTAGTGCTATCATAGTAACGGCATTTGAACCAATAGGACTTCGTACAAAAGGCAGGAATTTTGACACCTTAGGTAAAAACCAGATTTGGTGCTCCCATAAGTCCCAAATGTTCTCCCTAAAACACATACTCCTTTAACCATCCCAGTACCAGAAGTGCCCAGTAACCCTCACAGTGCCAGAGATAACCCCCACAATTCTTGCCTGCTGTTCCGCCATGCTGCAGTGTTCTGCTCCCTTTGAAGAAACAGTTGCATGTGTGGCTCCTGTTTCCTGACAGCAGTGGGCAGGAACAGCAGTAGTGACTATGGTCCCCTGCAGTTAGCCCGGTAAAGGCTGACTTTAACATGGGGCAAAAGGGGCAGCTGCTTTTGGGCCCCCTCAACAGACTGGGCCTGGGGCAACTCAGCTGCCCCTTTTGCCTCACATTAAAGATGGTCCTGGTTTTTTAAAAATGGAACAAATTAACATTTATATCAAAATGACTGCTGATGAGGAAATATGAATAAAACGGTACTGTTCCATTGAAAACAGCATGTATGGTCAGCCTACTGCAGCAGAACAGTCATCTGGATTTCATTGTTCTCTTACCTGGGCTAGTACTTGAGCAGATTAGATTACATTTCAAACATTGAAAAATCTATAAATGCCATCAAAATTCTCAGGACAGGCTTCTCGAGATCCTGTATGACTGTATTCCTGCCCAAGTTTTAGAAGTACTATGCCAGTGATAATAGTATGTGATGAGCCAGTGAGTTCTTGGTGTGAATGTGTATGTGTGTGTATGATGCAAAGGAGGGAGCTTGTAGTGAATCTTGTTCTTTATATGTTCTTTCTTCTTCTAAAATCAGTGTATGATTGAGGGGGGGGGGAAAAGAGGAAGAAGGGAGGGAAATGGAGCTTGAAGGATATTAAGCCTGACATTAATTTCTGGTGTGTGAAGTGTGAAGCTGAGGACTATTGTATAATCGATGGCCGAATCCAGGGGCAGGAAGACAGGCAAATAGGGAGACAAGTGTGCTTACAACAAAATTGGCACCATGCTGTGGACTTAGAGTAAGCCTGCAGAGCAGTCTAAAATACCAGTCTAAAGTACCAGCTGGCATTACGGCTTTCCTATGTACTTTCCAAAATTGTCACCAGGCACAATGTTCTGGAAACTATCACTGCTGCTATACAACAGTGTCCAGTGTTTGAAAAGAGTGAACATTTATTGATGTTGTCTCTGCCAGGTCCTGGACTAAGTATCTTATCTTGTTTATCCTTCCCCCCAAACCTATGTAGTCTAGATGAACATTTATCCCTGTGACTCAGAGATGCTAAATATGTTGTTGACCAAGGTCATATTAGTGATGGAGTTTCTGGGATTCAGTCAGGCAGTCTGACTAGAGCCCACTTTGTACCCATTAGCTTGTGCTGCTTCCTTAAGCAAGCACTCCCCAAGTCTTCAGGGGTCTGCCTGATGTTCAAGTTAGTGAGCACCTTTAAAACAAAAATACCATATGCGTTTCAGGCCTTTAATATAGTTTCAATCTAGAGGATAGGCCATTTGTTGGACCACTGCCAATTTCTGAGTTCATGATGAAAGAAGGAGAATGTAATAAGAGTGCTTAATGTTCTTTTAACTCAATATTTTTATGAAAATATCAAACATACCCAAACATGAAAAAAAAAAAAAAATCTCCACATATAACCCAGTGAGGAGTAAGACTCTGTAAAACACAATTGAGTTGAAATAGTTTTCAAGGCCAGTCTTGTTCCATCTATACCCTACCCATTTCTCGTTCTCTGGAACGGTTGGAAGCAATTCCTGGACATAGAGTAGTTATCTAAGCATGTATCTTTAGGAGATTAGAATTTTAAAAATATAATAAGGCAAGATAATCACAGAACCACTGTTCTAATATAAAATGATCCTTTGTATTCTTAAATATCCTTTCAGTATTCGAATTTTCCTGATTATCTCTCTTTTATATTAATCAACATTTAAATAACATCCAGATTGTTTTTGGTTTCTAAGTCTTTCACATTTTTCAATTCAGAGTTCCCTTTTATTTTCATCCTGACCATTTATTTTTTGAACAAGCCAGGTTGCCTGGCCCGTAGTTTCCCATAGGAATATGAAAGGGGGCAAATGTCTGTGAAAGATAAAAGGGGAAGGAAACAGATTGGAAGAGATAACTTTCAGACTGTAAGACTAACACCTGTAAGGGGAGGATGAAGCAGGCAGGGCCAGGGAGTCAGCCCATGCTGCATATCTGATAGTAGTCTTTGCTTGCCTGTAGTGGGAATTTGGGATAAAAGACTGTCCATTAGGAGTCCTGCCTTGGGCAGAAATAGCCATCCCTCAGCTGCGTTCAGTCAAGAGCTGGGAGCTGCCTGGGAAGAATGTGATCTTAGTTCTGAAGTTGAGATGGATTCTGAGGCTACCAACAGTTGGAGGTTACCAGTTCAATGCACTCCTTTTAGTGGAAAGGCAAGTTCTTCCTCAAAAGAAGACACAATAGCCACAGTGATCAATGCAGTTTATTGTCATTATGAACCTGGGTACTTAAACATTAAATATATTTCAAGTCACATCAAAGGCTATTCTCAAATTATCCCAATTTTGAATTTTTGTGCCAATGGACCTCCAACAAGTTAATTTTGTTTTTTTAAAGAAACTTGTTGGAGGAATGAAGGTGAGTAGGCAGGCAGCAGGAAGAGAAGGAAAGAAGCATTTTTATTTTGTTTTTCAGTTGCTGACGTTGGTTGCTTACCCCCACCCCCTGGACTGGGTACTGGAGTCCGGGGTACTTGACCAGCATTCATTTGGAGGCAATCTGACCTAACCACTATTCCACCAGGGAGTGTGTCCTTCAAGTTAATTTCTGTCTTTTCAACAGTCCCTTAGCTGCCTCTGAGAGCTTCTATGCTTTCTGGAACAGTAAGGAATTCAAGAATCATTGTACATTATACATTTCATGCCTCAGACATGCCTCAGTCTTATCAAGGAGACATAGTTCCTTTTATTGGGCAGTCATTTTTAGAGACAACAATCTGAACACTGGGTGTGCTCATCGCTAATACTGCCCTGTATGGTCTTGTTTCCTATGCTTTTCAGATAATCTAGCTAAGTTTTTTTTTTTTCTGAGAGAACTCATTATGAAATTATGCAAATATTCCCTATTCAAGAGAGAAAGATTATTACTTACTTTCATTTCTCCTAACTTTAAAACCTTGATTTTTAACTGCAGCATTCATTTCTCATTTGCTTTATTCTATAACTTATATATATCATAGAATAACACCAATGCATCAACAATATAATTACTGAAAGGCATTTAAGATCATTCTGTAATTTTTTTCTTATTTGAAGAACATATACTACTTAGAGTATATATTATGTGTAGACAAATTACTCTGTTTTAAAGACACTTGGAATAATTTGTCTGTGATGTTATACCCCCAACTAATATGCAAAATTATTTGTTTCAGTTTGCTTTTGATTCTGGGGCACTGCTTTTTAAAATTCAATTTTTGTTTTGTAATTATGTAAACTGTTTTTATGGTTTGAAAGTCAGCTCTGCGAAACAAGCTATGTTATGGCAAGCATAGTTTTTATCAGTGCTCCTCATACCCTTCCTTTCTATTACAGGTGACTTTATTTTATATTTTCAAGTTTTTGGTTTATTCTTTTTAAAGTAAGCATCTACATATATTCTTCTTCTTGCCTCATTCCTTCTCACATTGTTGCCTGTTTAGCAGCATAGCATACATTGCTATTTCCCACCTTGCTTTCTTTTTAAATTAATATACTCAGCAGATCACTCTATAGAGTATATAAGAGTATGTATAGAGTAAATATCTTTATTTCATTTTATATCTACGATAATCCATTGTGTACTACAGTTTATTGAACGAGTCTCTATTGAAGAACTTTGGCTATTGCTAGTTCTATTTTGCTGTTGCAAATAGCAGCAAATTGACCAACCTTATGTGTCCTTTTGCAACTGTTTTCTCGAATATTTTTAAACAGATTCTTAAAAGTGGGATTATTGTAACAAAGAATAAATATTCAGATAATTTTTAATATAGATTTTATACTTTAGAGCAGTTTTAAGGTCACAGAAAAATTGAATGAATGGTACAGAGATTTCCCATAACCCTTGCTTACCTACATCATTTTCTCCATAGTTTCTGTTTCCTTAAAAAGATTGTGCTTTTTGCTTTTCTGTCATCACTGTTTGAAAACATGTTTCTGGGTTTTTCTCAAAGCATATTTTCAAATTTTAAAGAAACCAATCTAATAGATGATCGATGATATCTCAGCACAGTTTTAAGTTGTTTTTCTTATTACATTGTGTGTTTAATTCATTCCTCATAACACTTAGGAAGCACCTATTAGGTTCTCTGATAGGTTCCAGGGACTATTACAATCAATTTAATGGACTTTCTTTTAAAAGGCATTCACAATCTGTAGGAAGACTTATTAGCAAAAGAGTTAACTAGGAGGTCTATTTCATGTGACTTAAGGTATTACTTCCAGGGTATTATAAATGGTCATGGACATGTACTAAAGGAGAAAACATTTGTTGGAAAGCAGAAGGGGAGGTCAAGGGAAGCTATAGAGGGGTATGGAGTAAACTTGAAATGTTTGCAGCACACATACACAAAGGACTAAGTAAATCATTCTAGGTAAAAAATATATTAGGAAAATTCTCAGAAGAGAATTTTTCCCCCTCTTTGGAAAGTAAGGCCATAATCTTTGAGGCACGAATACATTAATGGAGAGAAATGACAGTGCATTATGCTCTAAATAGTTTGTATAGGTCCTTGAATATCATGCCAGGAAGTTGTTAATGTCCTCTTCTGAGGATTGAGTAAAGTCTGATAAAGATGGAATATCAGGTTGTCAAGATTTTGCTTGTTTTTTTTTTTTTTAAAGGAAAGGTACAGGCAGGAATGAAGGCGAGCAGAGGAAGATAGGAAGAGGAGGAGGAAGAAGCTTAATTTTTATTTAGTTGTTCATGTTGGTTGTTCTCCCAGTCCAGGGTCTTGAACTGGGGACCTTGGGATGTACGTGGACTACGCTGCAATGGGCTTGTCCACTAGACCACCAGGGAGCACCGAGTTTTTGCTTTTTAAAGTGAGTGAGTTTGGTTAGTAGAAAGGCAACCATGGCACAGGGTGGCTTAGCACAGTGAGAAGCTCATTGTTAGTGGCCAGTGTACCAGAAGATGCAGGAGGTAGTGTGCATAAGATAGGGAGGATGGAGAGGTGAGCCCAGGTGTAAGAGGTATTGTCTGAGAAAGACTTTGGAGACTGATGGACACAGAGGAAACAATGGCGATGCTGAGATTTTTAGCTTGGGCAATGGAATGGATAGTTGACACTGCTTAGAATTTAATTCTCAGATCAGTAAAGTGAGAAAAATCTTATTTGAGATCCGTTCTGTCAAGCATCAAATGTGACAATGACCAGCAATATATCCAAACAAATGGAAATCGAGAGCTTGAAAAATACATAAAAGCTGGAGGAATTGCTCCTGAAGGACTATAAGCTGAACCTTATCAAGCTTAACATCTGTGTTTTCCATGAGCATCGGGCTCTTTCCTTCTGTGTCCTTGTTTCTTAGGTTAAGTCTACTTACAAAAAGCTTAAAGCTATTTTTAGAAAACATTACCGTTTAAGTACTGGTAAGTAAAGTTATGATCTATGTGTAGTTATAATATTTAGGTATTAAAATATGTATCAGTGAAATACTTTTAAATATGTCAATATTTATAGATAGAAAATAACATACTTTTTAAACAGAAAAAATAGTTTATTTCATAACATCTCTATGTTGAGTTATTTTTATCTAATACAATGAATATTTATTGCAAATTAAACTTTTTAAGTGTACTAAATGTTACAAACACGTAATTCAAAGTACTTCTAGTGGCCATCTGTGCAGAAAGAATAAGATCAATAGAACTGAGCAGCTGTTAGTGTGTTTTGGTTTCCTTATATTTTAAGTATGTTTTCATGTATTGAAAGTGTAAAGGAAAGATTGTGTATGTTTTGTTGTGGTTTTCAGTATACAGATGAAAACTTATGACAGCTAAAGTCTTCCTGAATATAATGAAATTTTAAAGTCCCATTTATGACTCACCTATCTCATAATATAGAATGTGGATACATTTTTGTTATGGGATTTTATTTATAGTAAGTTCTTAAAGTTAAAAAAAAAATTCTTGAAAAATTACTTGCATTTAAAACTAGCTTTTTTTTTATATTTAGGGGAAATATATATGTCACATACTGTTGCAACATATTTAGACATATGCAGTTTTTGAACAAAAGACAAATCTATCATTTTCCAGGGTGTTTGAATGGGACTAACCTACTCTGTTATTGGGTTTCATGTATTGGAAGTATTTCATGAATGAAACTAATGTTGCTCAAATCTTCTTGGTGCTTGAACAGTTTGTTAGATGCATGCCAGACTCATATTGTATCTAATTTTCTGCATGGAAAAATATGTGCATTGAAATTCTAAGTGCTTTTTTCAGATTTAACTTTATTCTAGAGTATTGTGGGTATCCCAACACTCAGTATGGAAATTATGGAATGCCTTTTTGCTTTGACTTTTCAATTAAACTTTCAGTCAATAACCTTTAATTAGCATCCTTAGTGTACGTTGAATACTTCGTAGGGGTGGTTCCGAAGAAATTTTCTAGAAGTCTCAGATCTCTGAATTTGAAGTTGATACTATTCTTACAAAACTATGTGCTGCTTTGCATTAAAATAATGATTCAGCAGTTTCTTACAGCTTTACTGCTGATTGTAGGACAGGAGGTGAAAGTTATTGATATTGAATTAAAGAGTCCTTGTTCACATCTTGACCTAGCTGAATGTAATTGTGAGCTTTGAAAAAAACAAGTATTTTCACCATTATTCTTGGATAGACCCTAAAAATTGGAAAACCCATGTTGGATGCCCCTATCAAAACTTTATTTGGTTAGCATTCTGCCTTTGTAGGAGTCTCAAAGTCAGTTAAATGCAAACTTAAAAATTCAACGTACTGTATATCATGTTCGTTTTTACTGTTATGCGATACTCTGCCCTGGATATAATCTTCTGATTTTACTTTTTTTACCTTAATGAAAGCAGTGGTCATTATTGCGGCCACTGATGCTCTTTTGTCTGCACATACTGTTGCCACATAATGTGTTGTGCATTTGATATGGATATTACCATATTGCCATAAGGAGCACTATTATTTTAGACACTAACTGATTCCATAATAGTGTCAGATTTCTTTAACATATGCTTATGTTTTTGCACAGATGACCCCAAGAAACATCTGCTAGTTTTGTGGTGGTATCCATTGTTTTCTTTTTAAAATATTTGACCTGTCAGTTACTTTTCCATGTGAAGCGATAATTTTTCATGAGAGTAGGCTCACTTTATATTTCTGCTCTTGATAATTAACATTTTGAGTCCATTTCAGAGAAATTGAAGCTGCTCGTGTACATTATTTTAAATATCATTACTAAATATCACTTTTCATGATTGTGCTTTTAATTTTTTGTCATTGATACTTTAAAATAGAAAAGTCCTTTTTTGATGGATCCCTTAGGATCCAAATTTTCGGTCCTAAATAACTTCTGCAAGTCTATTATTTGCCTTCATTTTCAGTGAATGCAGAAGAGATGGGGGAGTGGGTGTGTATAGGAGAGTCTGGGATAAAGGGGAGTAATTATATAGTGAAGGAAAAAATAAAAAATAGT
Organism: Solenodon paradoxus; assembly: GCA_004363575.1. NCBI lineage: Eukaryota > Metazoa > Chordata > Mammalia > Eulipotyphla > Solenodontidae > Solenodon > Solenodon paradoxus. Next base: position 1,256,147 of record RJWH01000008.1, on the reverse strand, counting down.
GGTGAACTTACTGTATTATATACAGATGTAGATTTACTGTGATGTATACCTTAAACCTATTTAATGTTATCATGAAATATTTCTTCAATACAATCAGTTAAAAAATAACTTCCTTATTGTTTTCATATTACTCTTTGAACTTCACAAAGTGTTTGGTAGTTGTAGTCAGTTCACAATTAGCTGTGCTAATTGCTCATATTTCTTAGTGTCTTCCATGGATATGTAAGGACAAAGGAAAAGAAAGTATAGTTTTTATAAAATTGTAAAATATTTGCTCAAGGAGACTGGAAAAAACTTCTAAAAAACATCAAAAACATTCATCAAAAAACATCAGCCTTTGATTATATTGTAGGTGGGATTCTTTTTTATTTGCTCTGGTGTGACCTTGGCTAAGAAGTGATGATCACAGATTTCCATTGTCTGGCATTTTCTCCTCTATTCTGCTTTCCTCTTTGTTTTCCTCCAATTTTTAAGACATAGCTATTCATAAACAGTAGTATGACCTCCTGTCTGTCCTCTCTGGACTGGATTTCATCCCTTATTATCACAAATAATTACCACCTGAAATCATTTTATGTGTCCTAATATAACTATGGAATTCTAGTGGATAATAAACAAACCTGGAGGATCAATAAAATAGAAAATAAATGCAACTTTCTTTGAATAGCAATATTCATCCTTATTTTTAGTAGAAAAGGCATAAATAGGTTCTTTCTACCTTCCTTTATTAGAGAACAAAATTTGTATAATTTTTACAATGCCTATAAAATTTTGTATTACCCGACGCCAAATCTAAGTCCATAAATATACAAAAGAGGTGTAGCGTCCCTAATCACAGGACGTGCCTATTAAAAACTGAAATAACTTACTTTTATTTTCTACTCATCTGCTTTCCATGTATCAGCTGGGGACACCTTCAGACTCTTAAGTGTGTTATCATTTTTGTCTCCATGCTCATTCAGTCTCCCTTGCTGCTCTTAGTCTCCCTCTGTCCCTTGGGTGACTTACGTTATTAAAACAACCTTCTGTCCCCTGTTTGCCATCTCTTGGCTGAAACTGAGCTGAGATCCTTGCCAGTTAACCTTTGGTGCTGGACCTGCTGTGGCTCAGCTCTGGCCTCGGTGATGTCTGTGTGCCTTCCTCTCCAAAACTCAATTCTGTGAGGGAAGACAGGATTACTGAAAGCTTTAGTTTCAGCGATAAAACCTGAGCGAGGCTGTATTGACTGCCTAAGTAGTTTTCATTTAGGCCTGAAATAGGAGAGCCTGGGACTTCAGTGTCCCTTGAGAAACAGGAATTTCCCTCAACCTTCTGGGCCCAACACTAAACCATTTAAAAGGGCTAGTGGGCTAGAATCAAAGGGGAGTATAATTCCCCCCACCCCCAAACTGTGGTTTATTTTCTCTCTGCATATGATAAGGGTAGGACCAAATAAGGGAAGTCCCCAGAAACTTTTCTAGCCTCTAGTAGAGTGGGCCATTTACATTGTCGTAGCTCCCCACACTTCTACCCTCCTTGCCTTATCCAGGACACTGGAGGAACTGGAGGGAAAGAGAGGACATTCATGGAAAGGGTCTTTGGGTCCTGGGTGTATGCAAAGTAATGTTTGAAGTATAAAAGACTATTTAGTAATTTTCATTTGATATTTATTACTGCCTATACCTGTTAGTTTTTACTATAGGAAATTTTTCCTGTATTATGGTGGGGGTGGGGGCACAGGAAACAGAACAAAATATATTTCCATTAACTTTGTATGATGCCTGGTATGATTCCATGAACAGGTGGGCCCATAATTGTTTACTTGATGCTCTTTTTAAGAAGTCAATTATATCATGGGAAATTGAAGAATAGCAAAATTAATTTGTTGAAGCATTCTTCAGGAAATTTTGCATGCATGTTCACTAGAGAAACATGGGGTTTCTCCCTTAAAGGACAAGGCTTTGTTTTGTTTTTAATAAGACACACTCTTTATGATTAAAACAAAATCCCAGTGTTAAGGGATTACTGTTTTAAATAATTGGATTTCCTTTCTTTGTTTCCTTTATCCCTATATATGAGAATAAATCTAAAGGTGTCTTAGGATAATATATATTTCCAGATTAAATAGTTCTTTTAACCATTGAATTTTAATAATACCTCTCAAAGCTTACATATGATGATACAGAAAATAATGTAAAATAGGGAACTTATTTTAGATTTGAGAAAAACACAGGACAACAGAACTGGTTAGAAACAGCAGAAGCTGCTGAAACCTATTAAAAATAAATTTCTTGATTTTTGCAATAAATGTTTAAAAATATAAACTAATTGTTTGCATACCTTAACCCTGCCCCATAATAAATTTAGTACTAATATATGTTATATATATATATATATAGTTTCAGATAAATACTTTCCTGAAATGGTACTTTAATGTCTGAAGATGCTTTAGCTTAAAAACAGTTATTTAAAATGATATAAGGAAAAGCAAAATATAACTACCCAGCCCTGTTGTTAACTTTTAGAAAAGCTCTCTTTCTCTCTCTTTTTTTGGTCTCCATAGTCCAGAGCCTTTGAGACCTTTCAATCATGTGTGAGCTCAGAAGAGGACAAGCATGAGGGTGGGTGATCTGAAAGGGAGGGTGTGGCCTGAGGCCAAGTCTTCCTCCCTATGGGACCTTCTTAAAACCCTCCCTTCAGCCCCTTACTCAGAACGTGAGCTGCAGGGAAGAGGCTGTTAGGAGTAGCATTAGTAGGGGTGGGGGTGTGAGATGTGCAGGTTCAAGAAGGGTCATTTTTCTAATTGGTCATTTGTGGGCTTTGCCAAACCTTTTCAGACTGATCCTTATCTCCACTTATTTGGGCCCCTGTCTTGACTCTCAATTTTCAAGGTAGAGCAATGCTGGCCTTGGAAATTCAAGGAGACAGTAGTTTTAGTTACAGTACATTTCAGTTACAGGATATTTCAAGAACCAGTAGGAGTAAAAATACTGAAGACGTTGGGAGATTTATTTGATCCTATAAAAAGATAATGTGAGAACTATTGTAAATAGTTTTTTCAAATCTTTAATATAGAGTTTTAAAATCACACAAGGTTTTCAGTTAACTTCACCTGTCCTCTCTGGACTGGATTTCATCCCTTGTGTTATCTCAACTAATTACCACTTGAAATCATTCTATATGTCCTAATATAACTCTGAAATTCTAATGGATAATAAACTAAGCAACGATTTAAAAGTTTTTCTCTCTTTGGTGTTAAATATTCTTCAGTGTTTACATTAGAAATATTGGAATATGGAAGGAGGCCAGGAAGGAAAGTGACCATTTGTTTGTTTGTCACATTTGTTTCATAAGGTGATACAAGGGCTGCCAGTTTAGAAAATTCAGAGATTGTAAAGAAACAAAAACTTAAGACTAGGAAGGATGATATGACAGTTTATCAAGAGCTGCCTTAGACTGAGTTGACTTAAACCAAAGAAATTTACTTATTTTCCCAAAATTTTGGAGGTAGAAGCCCAAGATGAATGTGCTGTTAGAGCTGATGAGAGCTCCTTTCCTTGACTTGCAGACACTCCACTTCCTGTGCCCTCACATGGCTTTTATTCTATGTACATGTAGAGGTAGCTCGTGTCTCTACCTTTTGTAATATGGATATTAGTCCATTGAATTAGGTCTGAGAAATAGCAATAGCAGCTTTCAAATATAATGAAATATATTCAAGTAGTCCTGACACCATTGTGAAGTTACACAAAGTTTTCTGAAAGTATGATAAACTCAGAATCAGGTGTTTTACTATTAATTAAAAATGTTTGAGAGATGGCTATGTCAGTTTATTCTTCCATTTATTAATGTTTGTTTGCTTTTTTTCTTTTCAGGTTTTGGTTTAAAATTAGTGTTCACTTATCTCCATATTTTCCTGGTAAATATTGACAATAAATAAAATCTTGCATATAGGGCAGTTCTTAGGACTGCCAAATTCTTGAGGCAACCTTAAAACATTGAGTCAATATTGCGCTTTTGTATTCAACTCTGAACAATTCATGTTTGTGGTACAAAATACTGACCTACATTTGAAATTGCAACACGGTCCCATTATCTGAATCCGCAGTATTATAAAAGCGTGAAAACCAGAAAAGAGGTCACCAGTATTAATTTCTATTGTCCTTGATTGTAGTTGCCTTTTTTTTGTTATCTGGTAAGCTTCTAAAAGATAACAGGAGTAGATTATTCACTGGGATTCCGATATGAAAGATAATTCTCAGGATTGAGTAATGATATTAACAATGATGTAACAACCATGATAAAATTCATTTAAATAAGGAATGAAATGAGTTAATTCATTGGAAAATATTTCAGTCAGAATCAGCTTTATTTTAGATGAATACAACAAAAAACACAGGTCTTCTTCACTTAAGCTTTTAATACTTCAGCCATTCTCCCTAAAGCTGATATAAAAGTGTGTCCTTACCTTGGTTTGGCAGGCTCAGATCATGAAAAGCAACAGATGTTATACCCAGCATAATTATATGTATCCTGGAAACACATCTTTATAGAGAGAGCTCGGTTCTTAGGAAAACAAAAATTTGGCAGACAAAGGACATTAAATTGCTGATCTCAGCAGTAACTACCTTGGATAGAGTGTAATAATCTTGTGTAGGTGGTAACTTCATGCATATGTTGGAAAAAAATAATTTAAAAATAAAAAGGAAAATAAACTTGCATAAACTTTACCTCATTCATCCCCTTAAAGAGCAGTAAAAAATCCTCAGTTTTATATTTTTCAGAAATTCCTTCAACAATTTTTTTTCAAAAAGGGTTTCTGTGTCTCCAAACATTAGTATACTGGTACTGAGACTTTGATCATATCTCCTAGGTTGCTGCTGCTGTTGTTTTATATGATAAATAGAAAATAAAGTTGAAAATAGAGCATTTTAAACAAATGAGCTGACCACTGATCTTCAGGTACCTAAGTGATTCTTTGAAACAACCTGGGCTCTGTGAGAACTACACTGAAGCAATGGCTTCTGTCATTTGAATCTCTTCCCTGCAAGGCATCTTACAGTACCCTTTGTTTTCTCAGATGATAGAGAAAGGAGAACTACTTAGGTCTGTGTCAGGAGGTCTAGAATTAACTGGAGATCATGTTGAGAGTTACTGTATAAACCTTCTAAACAGGTTGCTACAAAGTTGTGGAAAACTGGAACGAAAATGTCTGAAGTGCTTGGTGCTGGGTTTTGGAGTCTGAAGTTTTTAAAATAAGAGGGTCCGTAGCCATGATCTAAATAGACAGTTAATGCCAAGTTCATCTAAATGTAGAACTGTTTACATTTATTTCACAAAAATATTTTGAACACAAATGGAATCTTAAGGACAAGATGTTCCACTTGGAAGATTTTCTGAAATAACTATGCCATGGCTCGCTCTTTGTGTATCTTAGATGATCAGCATGTATTTTAGTTGTTGTTCATCTTCTAGGTAGACCTTGTCTCACATGCTCAGAATCTCCATCACCTGTAAACTGTTATGGCATAGTTCTCAGATCTGTTGGGAAGCTAAAAGGATGAATAAGGAGAACAGACAATTTCACGGCTGGCATGCTCTCCCGGCAGCTCATGTTTCAGTTCTCCGGTCAGTGATGTATGCAGTGTTTCCTTCCCATCCCAGAATGTACGAAGGTTTTTCTCTTCAGCCTTATCTGTGTATCTCCATAACAAAATCCACAGAAAAAAAGGCACAGGAAAATACACTAGGTGAGGAAACCAGGTGATTGTGATCAGGTTTCTCTTCACTACATAATCAGCAGTGTTTTGTCAAAAACATGGCTGCCCATCCTGGGAAGCAGTTGATGAAGAATTTTGCATTATGAGTGAGGCACAGAAACCCTTTCAGGAGAAAAGCAAACTGAACTTAACACTGTTTCCCCATTATTCAGGCAATTATTTGTGCTTAATTAGGATAAATGAGAGTAGTAATGGCAGATGAGTCAACTTCTGGTAATTTTTCCCTTAACTATTATTTTTACTTTATTTTGCCATTATTTTCTATATTTTTTCAGTTTCTACTTTCTCCTTCTAACATATGCCATACATTTCTGAATAGCTTCTTTGTACCAAGCGAGGCTTCTTTGCTTTAGAAAGACACTGAGGATGCCCCTCCTAATTTTATGAATTTGAAACAAGGCCAAAGAATTTTTGTTTTCTAAGTATCAGAAGAGGCATATTTAAGGCATTCCAGTCTATTACCCTTTGGTTACACAGGCTGCTTTTTGGTTTATCTAAGGTACTAGTTTGGAGACCATAAAGAGTGTATTGATTTAGTTCAGGTAATAACAAAGGCAATAATAAGTAGTACTTACATAGTACATTTTTATGTGTCAGGACATACTAACTCAATCTTCATGACTGTTCTCAGAGGACGGCTCTCCCCAAATTTCCAGATGAGAAAACTGAGATTTATTTCCTCCAAGGTCACACAATAAGAGGCAGAGATTAGAATCCAGACCCTTTCATACAAGGCTATGATTTTAATAACACCTATTGTTTCTCTTTGGTAACTTTTTCTGAGTAAAAGTTGAGGTACTGCTTTTAAATTGAAGTTTTAGATAGTGCAAGATAGGCTTCTAAAATGTGAAATCTATGAAATGAATTACAGATAATTCTTTATAAGTTCTTCTAGCCTTTAGAACAGAGGTTAAGAGTATCTGCCTAAAGTCCAGTCTTTAGGTTGTAATTTACATCTATCATGTAATTGATAAGCCCCTTTATCTTGCTGAGAATCCGTTTGGCTTTTTCTAAAATTGAGAAACAGGGAAACCTATCTCTTTTACTTCTCACCATAACCTGAAGATAATTGATAGTGAATTGAGATAGAGTATCTGCTTTAGTGCCTAGATTGGCAGATACTTTATCCTAATTCCATTCTGTTTCTGTATCATATTAGAGTAAAAACTGGCTCCTTCCTTCACGTGATGGGTGGCACATTAATATATAATACACACAGTAACGTAATTGGGGATTACTTAGTTTCATTACTTAGTTAACATTATTCCCAGTGACTACTTGGGAAATAGTTGAGCATCTGAATACAATATTTTACACTAGTCAGGCATTCTTAGTTGACTTAATATAAGTTAACAAAGGAAGAAAACAGTTGGAATTGAGAACTAATTTCAACAATGTAAAAATTACATGTTTGAGATTTTTTCTCTGATTATGTAAATAGAATCAATATATAAAGTCAGCTTATATAGAAGAACATGTAACAAAACATACATGCCTGTTTCTCAGAGGGACCTTTAGTTCTAATTTCACTTTTTAATGCAGGATTATTTAAAAAAAATAGCTCTCTAGTGCACATAAATGAATCTATATTGAAAAAAATACTGCAGACAGAAAACTACAATGATGAGTAGAGAAATATTGTTTCTTAAAATCTTTCCTTTTGTGAAACAGTAGTTTGGATCATAAAAAATATGGAGTAAGTTTACATGACACTTATTTACCCAGGGTGCTTCTTTCCCAATATGCTGAACTGCTACAAGCAAAGAACCATATCTAATCATCTTTAAATTTCAATATTTAAGTTAGAAAACCTGATCTGTTTTAGGTTCTCAAAATTGGAAAACAATAGATTATTAATGAAATACACTTTAAAAAAATTTCTGCATGTATAAAGCATTATTTTCTCCAAATAATCTGCAGAATACTAGGGAGAAATGCTAGCTATAAGAATATTTCCCATGAAAACTAATTTTTCAAATGAAAAATCCAGTTACTCAAATGTCACCATTCTCTGTCAAAAGTTACGGAAGATAAAATGGTTCTCAGCCAGGGATGGGCCATGTACTTCTGTTTCATCCTGAGGTTATTGCTGGTGCAGAGGGGAACCTACACTGTTCTTTGGCTGAAGATCAGAGGATGACTCTAGTGTTAGTAAGACCAGGTAACTCTTTGCCTTCTTTCTCCTTCCCTGATTTCTGTAAAGATTTCACCTCTTAACCCTGGGAACAGCTTTCTTTTTTAAAGTGGTTGTACTAAAAATACCTGGAGATACCTGGAGTTCTTTTCTGAAATATTTAGGCAGCATGCTTTGTTACTCTTCTAGAAGTTCTGATTTCTGGGTAAGGTTGATAAATGAACACGTTTGAATGCTTGGGGAGAGAATGTAAGCATACAGGTTCCTCTGTTACAGCAACTCTGGGGGTGCGGTGGTGGAACAAGCTTGTCAGTTGTCTTGTCCACTTAGGCATGTGGCATCTGGTGGGTCACTGACCTGGGCCACTGACTCAGGGGTGGCTGGTTGTTTTTCCCTCCTGTGCCTTCTTTTTGTTTTTGTTGTTCCTGTTACTCCAGTGCTGTGGTTTTCTTTACTTTCTTTGGTTTTCTTGGTATTTTTTTCTTAATATCACTATTCACTTCCATACTTCCTCTTTTTAGTTTTTTTTCATAATTTCCTGTGTGGGTCATTAAAAGACACATCAAGAAAAGTAAAGAAGAGTGTTAAATCCCAGTAAAATGAGATAACAGCATATTAGTTTACTATTGAGAATGATCGAGAATGGGTCCCTGAAGTCCGATTATCTGTTAGAATTTCAACTTTGCGACTTTATATATGACTATGGGGCAAGCTTATTTAGACTCCAAGCCTATCCTTCTGTTAAGCAGGTTAGCCTAGGGGGAGGCTGGAGTGGAGAAAAGAGCGGGGATGCCTCAGCAGACCAGATCCTGAAAGGGTCAGATAAAATTCTGACCAATGGGAGAGCAGCACACACATTCTTTTGGCCAAGAAGTGGAACCAAAAAGGCATCCCAGCCAAGTCGACTTAAGCTGATAGGCTGTACAGGTGCACTGATTGCTGTAGCTACACTGGAGTAACTTTTGCCTTATAATCTGCTTAACATAAAATTGTTTATAGGCTTATATATTAAGTTCATTATAACAGAGGGAATTTGGGGTAAGGAGCATGCACAACAAAGGGAATACCTATCCCCAGATATTGCCTCCTCTTTCCTGGAAATCCCCACCCAGGAATGCCTCAGAATGCCCCTGGGACAGGAAGGGTATAACAAAGGGATTCCCTTTACAAAAATGTGCACCTAGAGTGAGACAGTGGTTGGTGTTCACTCAAACCATCCCACTTTTCATCACCTTGAGAACTGTACTCTCTCTCCTACTTGTTTCAATACATTTCCTACTTAAGCTGTTGTCTGTTGTGTCTTACGTGCTAATTTTACACTTGGGATGCAAGAACCTGGAGGGAGGCTCCAGTCTCTTCAGGAGCTGTCACACTAGCACTTATACCACCCTTCAGTATGTAAAATGGGATACTAGTATCCAATTTACCCTGTTCTGAGGTTTCAGTGTTATAATTTAAATCTCACTATACTAACTTAGAATGTTTTTTTTTAATCTATGAACAACTATTATAGTCAAAGTTTATTTTGTCATCTTCCTTACTAAATGTATTTTCTGATTTTTTCACCACTGTTCCTTTAACAATATAGAAGAACAGTGTCCAGAAAATGATTCAATAAATGTTTTTCGAATGAGTAAATGAGTCTATCCAATTCTTTTATTTTAGGGATGAGCTATTTAACTCAAAAGTTAAGGTATTTTCCTCAAGTTTGGGAACAGAGAGAGCTAAACTAACTCTCACAAGAGTGTCCTTTCTGGGAGGACCATGCTATTTTTCCTCAGTTTATTCCATATGATAGACTCATAGAAAGCTGTGTGATGGTATAAGAAGATGAGCTTTGATAGTCATAAGTGATTGAAATGTAATTCTAGCATTCTTATTAAAATCATTAGAATTCTTCTAATCTTAGTTATCACATCCTTATTTGTAAAGTGGGATAACTTCTACCTTATAGAACTCTGATGAGGATTGATTGAGACAATTCATACGAACTACTTGGTGTCATTTCTTTGCTGTCTCCCCTTCGCGCACTTTTTAGCTGGACTTATAAGCAGTCACATGCAAATTAAACATTCATATTAAAATTCAGCTTTGTTTTTCATCCTCCCTTGGATGGCTTTTGACTTCTGTCAGGTGTCAAAGGATAGTCCTTGTTTGACTTGATCTATGAATAGAGGTTGACAAATAAACGCACTTTCTTGATACAACTTTCTTTACTTACCTTCTAGATGTCACTCTTGATTCTCCTTCTGCACAACTGGCCTGCTCCTTCTCAGGTTTTTTATTCTCCCATATCTGTCCTCTGACCTCTTACTGTTTCCATACACTCTCTGATTACACTTCCTCTAGTTTTTGTCTTCAAATGCTACCTAAACTTTGATCGCCTTCAAATTTACATCTCTAGTCCAGTATTCTCCTTTAAATTTCAGACTTACAAATCTAACTGCCTGTTTAAATATTAATTTAGAGATTAATAGATTTCTCACATCTATGATCTAAAATAAGCTAGAGATTTTCACATCTCAGCACATGGGCACTTACTCTTAATTGCCAAGAAAATGTGGATATCTGCTAGGGTCCACCCTTTTCTTGCTCAATATCTAATCCATCAACAAATCCTGTTGCCTCTTGGAAATATATCTAAGATTGAGCACCATTACTGTCATTATCTTGGTATAAGAAACTTCTCACCTGGAGTGTTGTGTTAGTCTCCTTACTAGTCTCTAACAATGTCCTTCATTAGTCTTCATGCAATGATATGTTACTAGTAAACTACATAGCAGATTACATCATTCTACTCAAGAACCTCCAATAACATCACATTTTATTCAGATTAAAATACAAAGTCTTTACTATAGTCTAATACCCATACATGGTCTGCCTGTTTCCAACTTTTCTCATGTCTTACCGTTCTTCCCTGTTGTCACCAGCTTTAGCACATATCGCTGTTTCTTGAATATGCCAATCAAGTTATCATTATAGGACTTACTGTCCTCACTGTTCAGAAACTATTAGAACCAGCTGTGTGTCAAAATTTAAATTTACTTATTTTAGAAAGCTAAAATGAGGCCTATATATTATATAAAGTCCATAACTGACCTTATAGAATATCTCATAATCAAACAATAGTATTTCTGAATCAAACATTAAAAAAATTCATGCTAAGTGAGATAAAGACTCACTGTCAGGTCCAGTTTTGCTGCAAAATGAGGTCAGCTCAGATTTTCCTGCCAAATGATTTAAGATGTACAGTTTCAGGGATTTGGGAATTGCACATGAGAGATTCTGGACCTTTACCAACATGGCTTGCTTCCTTATTCTACACCCCCGCTGCCCTCCCAATCTGTATTCAATGATTATTTATTAGGTAGTCAGGGAAAATCTCTATCTAAAAGTCTTTTTTTCTGTGTATCAAATCTGGCATGTGAAAAGTGTTCAACAATTACTCAGAGAAAGAATAAAGAGCAAATCATGTTTTATTTACTTACGTACTTTTTAGAAGACTCTGACCAGGTTAAGAATAGTAAACCATTATTAAAAGCAAAGTACTATTTGATTAGTGATAGTTAATTCAAACAAGTATTTGGAATATCAAAAATACTCAAAGGATGATTCATCTGCTGACACAAAATCCATTATCTACTTTAGTGCCTGGTATCATAATCACTTGGACTGTTTCACTGATCTGTTATTTGCCATCTAATTTTAAGATTTCATACTTTTCCTGGTTCCCTTGTGTCTGAGCATTTTCAAGCAGTGGATCAAGGATGTTACCACTATTTTAATCTACTTAAAATTAAAAATTTTAATACTCATAGCCATTTTAAGAATTATACAACATTAATTGAAAATGAAAGATAGTAAAAAACTTTTCATAAAAATGTCCTGAAATTTTACTATTCATTTATATCCCTAACATTTTAATCTGTAGAAAATATAACCAAGTATCATCATGATATTTGTCTTAGTTTTAGTTGGGTATCCAGAGGAAAAAATTAGGCACAAGTAGGAATTATTGTAGCATCATGTTTCCCAATAGTTCTCTAGCAAAATATTTATGTACTTCCTGAATTAATCATTTTTCTCTTTTTTGAGCTTTGAGACTATAACCTATTTTGAAGGATACATAGTAAATTGTTTAACATTTATATTCAGTCAAATTTGTATCAGATACTTTTTTTAGAACATTTGAAAAATTCAGAAAATGAGAAGATGAATGTATTATCATTTTACTGTACTTTTAAAAGTTGTCTCAATCTGCAGACTGAAATCCTTTTTGCAATCATGGATTTTTATTGCTTTATTCTCATAGACTATATAGAGCAGATGTGATTTTATTTTTTAATTCACATTATGGCGAGAGCTTTCTTTGGGTTTTATGGAAAGGATTTTATATATGTTAATGGTACCATTTTAAATAGAAGCAGTAATTTACTTGTAACCTTAAAGTTAGCAAATATGCCTTTCAGTTGTCAGTATTTTTGAAGGTCTTTATATCTGATCATGATGGCTTCTATTCAACAGTGTTTTTAAAATGAAATAAACATGGATGCCTCTTCTGCCACAGTCACAGGTGGACATCTTGGTAGAAAGCTTCATGCGGCGTGACACATGGCACAACCCAACATGGGGGCAGAGAGCTTGCCGTTTGAGCTAGAAGTCATTTTATGGATACTTTGCTGTAGATTTGTGTTTTTCTGCGAACAACCATTATTCAAGACATTTGCATAGTGTGGTGTTTGTTTTTCATTGCATGTTCATTATAATTTCCTCAAAGTAGTGGAGCAGGCCTGACTAGCACAACCTATTTAGAAGCTACAAGTTCTTCCATCCTGCCCCTTGCTATCTATATAAATGATATTTTTGACTCTGTCCTTTATAATATTGGCACCCTGTGCATATTAGATGTAATCAGGACTGAAAGGAAACTTGAATCCATCTGGAAGCAATAAACTTTTCTGAAAGACTGCACAGTGTTATTTAATCCTGTGACTTCTTACTGTGAGCGAAATTAAGGTTTGATGCAGTTGTGTCACATCGCATTGATATCAACTTTATCTTTCTAAAAAAATGACAGTAGTGTTACAGCATGGAGGAGATGGCTTGCTGTAATCCTATAAGCTATGTTGCTTTGATTACACGTAATTTAGTATAGCTAAATACATACAATACTTGATCTATAATATATAATGTTTTCTCTAAAATTTTTACAGTCAGGTAACACCTCTACCTTTAATTTTGGCCTTTCTTCATAGTACTAACTGCTGGTAGAAATTATGATTAAAGGCATGAAGAAGATACTGCCATTTAAAAATTCTTCTTATAATTGAGAATGCACTTATATAAATAACAGAATGACAAGGTCGAAACATAAAGCTTATTTTCATATCAGATTCTTTGACTCAAATTAAGGCTTCTTCACAGAGAAAAATTAATTTCCCTAATTTCTACACCAAAATATAAAATTTCATTTTACTGGTGTGCCCTGGTGGAGTAGCTGTTAGGTCAATTGCCTTCAAAGGACACAGGAAACATACCTTAGGGTTCAAGTCCTGGGCTGGGTTGGGGTTGGGTGGGACAACCATTGTGAACAACTAAATAAAAATAAAGTGCTTCTTTCTCCTCTCTCTCTCTCTGCCTACCTGTGTGCCTGCCTGCCTGTCTTCATTCCTACCTGCATCTTTCCTTAAAAAAAAAAAATCATTTTTCTTCAAATATTTCGGTACAGGATCATATTTTGTGTTAATAGGAACCTAAATGATGTCAATTGATCTATAAAATTCAGTGTTTGTGTGTTTATTAAGATAAATATTTTTCTTACATTTTGCCTAAGTCCCACTGAAAATGATTTAGATAATTTGGAAAACTGACTTCATTTTAGAGGTAATTTTGCTGTAATTTTTCTTTCAAAGTGAATGAATTTTCATTGAATTTATTTAGCTGGAGTGCTTGAATGCCAAAAATCAAGCATGTTTGTCGATTATATACTTTTAATAGGAAATGAAATATACCCTTTGTACCTAGCATATTAAAAATAAACATGAAGCTTGTCTTGAATGTTATTAAGTTGAGTTTTTAATAAAACCATGATAAGCTTCATCATGATTGTTTATCATGTTTCCTTTGTCTCCACTAAGTCTAGACCTGCAAATCCTGATCAATGAAAAGAGAAATAATATTTTTTAGAATACCTCAAATTATGTTTATTTGTTTTAAGTTTACTTTGAAATGTTCAATTTATGAGGCCTTGGGCAATTTATTTCTATCCTCCATCTCTTTTCCCAGCTTTCCCTCTCTCATCCCCAGCACAGTGATTCCTTGACTGCAGGTGTGACATCTCTGGCAGGTAGACTGATGATAAATTCAAGTGTCCTGGAGGCTGACTGAGAGAACTCTGTCAATTTCTGGAAAATCAGGATTATGACATTCTGTTCTTAGCTGACATTAGCCCCTGAGATGAACCTCTTCCTTTTCGTTACTAGGACCAATCTACATCAAGTAAAAATTGTTGCTTTCTCAGTCTCTTGTGTTCTGCGACCTTCCAACAACATAATCTGTCAAGTTAAAATAGCCTGAATTTTGAATATTTCCAAGACTTTTTTGTCTTCTTACAAATTCATAATGACAGTTTTTCTTTTTGGGGGGTGGTTTGGGGGGGTGCTGAATTTGTGTAATATAGAAATGAACCTTTTTGTGTCAGTAGCAAAACTCTAGATTACCTGAAAGTCTGTGTGATAGCGTTACTATGACTGCTGTGAGGTGATGTGGAATCAGTTAGGGCACTGATTGGCAGTAATGGCATAAATGCAAGTGAAGTCAGTGTGACTATCAATGAGGTCCTCAGAAGAAGAGTGTCAGTGAGTTGGCATGGATTGTGGGATTTAAGGTTCTTAACCAATCAGGAAGCCCAGGCTCAGGCACTGTCCTTAATGTCTTAGATCTAGTCCTATTCCCAGAGTACAGCAAGTTCTAGGCCATCAGAAGTGAATAATGCACACTTGGTTCTCAGAAACAGTTGTTCATGCAGATTGTTACAAGAGGAGCCTGGAATGTTAGTAGGTATTCAAATATGTTAAATGAAAGAAGTAAACTTTTGGGTTTACCTAAACCATTATCGTTTCTCTAAAACCCTCCACCTCCAGCCCCTTGTCACCCACCACCACCACCACTTTAAAACAACCATTTAATTAGTACAGAAAGAGCTCTTTCTCCCTTTCTATTGATCTATTTTTATCAATCTTTATCAATCTCTATCGATATTGATCATCTATCCATCTTATATGTAATTAAATCTCCACTGAATGGTACTGGGCCATGATTGTCTAGAAGGACTGAGAAATAAAAATTATTTCTTGGAAGAAGGGTTCATCGTGCTTTGGTAGATGGTTAATATTGAAAAGACTGAAGTAAAGAAGGCTTTCCGTTTGCTGGGAAATTAAGGAGCAAAGTTCAGAGGTGGAATGCTTAAGTATGATAAAGGTGTTATCTAAATGATTGTAAATACAGTCAATAACAAACTTTTATTGGAAGCCTAGCATGTGATTGAGGTATATGCCGGGATACAGAGATTAATGACAGTGAAGATACTGTTGAAGTGAATTGCTAAAAACTTGGGAGAGAACAGTTATCAAGTATCTAAGATTCATGGGTAACCTGCACATAGATAATCTGGTACAGTATATAAACTACATATCTATGTACACACACACACACACACACACACACACACACACACATCTCAGTACTAATAAAGCTAAAAAAACTGTAAGATTAATGTGAATCAGTTAAGGCCATATTTTCTGTACCATTCTCATTCTCCCAATTTATAAATGGTCTTCCTAAGGAATCCAGATGGAATTGGATATAACATGACAGAGGCAGAAATATATATGTGTTAATAATAATGTCAAGGACTGGAAGCAGCACATCATTGCTCTTGCTGAAGTGAAAATGATAAAACCTGATAAATTGAATGAGTCATGCCACAGAATATGACATATAGAATATACATTTTTAATTGTTTTAGCTCACTAGATTTCAGATATGATAAGACTTGTTGCATAGCTAATCTAAAAAAATAATAAAAATTTGTTGTTTGATAGAAGATAATGGAAAATAAAGTACATGAATCATGCCATATCTAGGCTTCATTTTCTTAAGGTCACACCCGTCTTCACAACACTCTATACAAGAAGTTCCAAAGTATATTGGCCCTGGCACTCCTTTATACTTTCATTAAAAACCACAAATAGCTTTATTTACATAAATTATTCCCATTGACTTATATTATAAATGATATCTTTTAAAATATTCATTAACATAACAGTAATGTTTATTGCATTTTAACAGATATTTTTATTGAAAATTACTGTTTTTCCAAAATAATAAAAAAGCAATGTTACTTTCCTCACTATTTTATATTTATGCAAATCTCTTTAGCAGAAGACAGTTTTCTTTAATAGAAGACAGCTGAATTCTCAAGGTTACTTCAATCTGTTGTGAATATTTTTTGGTTAATGTATATAAGAAAAATAATCTCACACAGATGTTTTATTAGAAAAGGAAAATCTTTTGATAAATTTCAGGTAATTTTGGATATACTTATTGATACAAGAAAACTTGTTAAATGATAATTTCTTAAAGGTTAGTTACAGTGTGGAATCAGAAAATATCATTTGACTTTTTGTAGTCTATTTAAAAATTTAATGTTCCTCCTTGCATTGTCTTTTAGTCATGAATGATTTTATAACATCCTGCATTGACTATTTGGAAAATTCGGTGTGCTGACTTATACATAGCTTCTAAATATTGGTATATTTTATTATACAATATTTAAAAATAACATATTGATATCATCAATATCTTCAGAAAATTCTTTTATTGGAAAGCCGTCAGCTCATTGTGATAGACACAAGAATCTGTAGATTCTAAATTAGAAATTATAAATTTTTGCTCAAAGTTTGAATTTAATCATTGACAGCATTTCCTCAATTATTTTTCTTAACTGACTTTGCTCATTTTTAGCAAACGTTTTCTGAATACTCTCATCTGAGCACAATAGACTGTCAATTTCACAGGAAACAACGGTGTCCTCCCCAAAAAGTGTCAAGTTCAATGGCAACTTAAATGCTATGAGTGCTTTTCCTAGAGAGAGAACTAATCACTTCAACTTACAGCAGATAGTGTTTTGTGACTATTTCCCATTTCATCACACATAATATTAAACAGTTACATACTCAAAATAGATTTATAAAAATTAAAATATTACTGTTTTATCAAAAGAGGTTAAATGAAATTGACTTTTAAGTTTAGAGTGATGAAAAATGCAACAATTATTTTGGTGTCACTGACTTGATTCATGTTGACAAGGGGAATTTTAACCACTACTGCTTTTGTACCATCAGTACTAATGTCAATATGGTAAAAAAGACAAATAATATCTTTAGTGTCACTTAAAAATCATTTGAAGTCTCATACACCCTATGAGACTAGACATCGAAAACTGCTGATAAAGGTGTCTTGGCTGATCTTATTTAAATGGTTGACTTAACTTGGCAATTTCTCTTAATTATTTATATTAAACAACAGGATAGGTAAAGACTTACCTTTTATTGATGGTAGAGGTTTAAGGGGAAAAAACCTGGAAAAAAAACTAAGCTATCCAAGATATTTGGAACATGAATTATATATCAAGAAAAATAGCTTTAGAATTAAAGATATGATTGGAAGTCAAATAGCCAACTTTATTATCGTTCTTTATAATATGAATTTTATGTGGTATTTATGATTAATTAAAACAGAATATATCTGCATATATTAAAATGAACATCATTTTGTATCATAGACATTGAATGTCTTGAATAAAGAATTATTCTCTATATTTCAGATTCCCAATGCAAAGAATAATATTTAATTTTTTCAACTTCATGAAAAAAATGCCTGTATATCTTCAAGTACTTAAGTTCTTAAATATTTAATTTGTTTATACATGATAGTAATAACTAAATGGGAAAATTTCAGATAAAACTTTAGCATTACTTTTAAAATTTGGTATGATAAAATATAACTTTTGGGCTATGAATTGGTCATTTCTATCTCTATTTCTCTCTGAAAATAAGTTAAAATTTTCCTTTATAATTCTTCAACAAGGTAAGAGTGCTATTTCTTGTCACTCTTGATATGTGCATATATTTAGGTGCTTAAACTTTTCTGCTAACAAATGTATCATAATTCTTGAGAATAGTAATGCATTGTGATTTTTTTTTCACTAAACTATGGGAATAGCCCTGTTTGTTTAAACCGTTGTTTAACGTGATTATTAACAATCAAATTGTGTTTTCTTTTTACAATTAAAGTGTATTCAAATTTATTGGTCCCTTGTTTCACAGATTTATCTCAGTATGTGGTGTATTCAAACAGAATTTTGTATTTTTAATTAAGGGATTAGATAAGTAATTCTAGAGAGCCAAAAAAAAAAAAAAAAAGGTAGGACTTCACATTGCTTAACCAATCTAATATACCATAAATGTGTGCATACACTATGTTTGGGGAGCCATCTATCAGGCAGGCTTGTTTTTCAGGCAGTATTTTAGAGTGGACATGTGCAGAAACTGTGAGCACAATTAGCGCCAAGCAGATAAATCCAGCTCTAATCCTGTTTACGGTCTGCATCAGACAGATGTGCCAAGATTGATTTAGACAAGCCCTAGGCTTACAGTAATATTTTTAAAAGTGCCATTCACTGTTCTATTTCTGTTAAACCTTTGCTAAATATTCTTAAGTGTTGTTGGTTTTACTCTTCTTGTTAACCACCATAACCTACTTTAAGCAGGTCCTGCTTTGCTCTCATGGTGACAGGGTAAACTGCCAGGAGAGGTTATCTTTATTCCCTGTAATTAAATTGACTTTTCCCCCCAAGAAAATACAACAATAGGAAGTGGGTACTGAATTAAATAAATAGCATGATATCCAATAGACGTATACTTAAATCCCTTGCAAGAACAGATGGTCCCTAGTATCTCTGTAAGTAATGTGAGAGGACAGTTAATGTTCTGAAACAACTAGCTATAACCAATATGATACTAATGAACTGATAGATTTCAAATAATAAATCGCATGCCACAGAGCAAAATTATACATCATCTATAAAGTTTTAATTCTCAGAACCTGCAAAAAAGTGTCTATAGGTGATTTCTATATTTTTTGTTTACTGTTACATATCTATTAATGGATAACATGTTTTCATGTTTTTCACTAATAAAACCATGTTTTAACAATAAAGAAAAAGAAAGTTACATTTAAAATACATGCCTCAGAGTATGTTGTATGTTGTTTATTTTTTTAGCTCTTATTTTAGCATGTTGTCTGTATTTGTTAGGTTGTACATATTTTGTGTGCAATTATGAAAATATTTACTTTTATTTGGGGCAGAAATTACTGTCAAGGAGGCTGCTAGATGGGAATCAAGGCAGCTATCATGTAGATGAAAATGTAAGCAGATATAGAGAACCAACATTTTTTCAGCATTGATAAATTTTGTAGTTTATAAATTTTAAAAAATCACTATTTTCCTGAGTCACATGGAGAATAAAGTGAGTTGGAGTCATTTTCAAGATACTATTACAAAGGGATATAGATAAATGGTCTTTCTCAATGTGAGTTTCTTCTTTAATCTTGTTTCTCATAAATATTTGTGTATTCTGTGTCAGTCAGCTATGGGATTTGGAGTGGGGGTTGAGGAGAAACAATTACCTTCTTATATTTTCAGCTTATCCTCTCAGATGATCTCTAGAAACTTCACCCAGAAAGGGGTGGGGGTGGGGCCTGCTGGTGCTGGTGTTGGTGGTGGTAGTAGCCTGAGGGCTTTCCACCTAGAAACCTGAGGAACCTTTGGCCCTAGCTCTCATTCAAAGCTAGGGGAACCAATGTCCTGCTGTCCCACTGAAACAGCTGGCCTACTGCTCCTATTTTAAGAACTTCAAAAACAAAGCAAAGGCACAGAAAAGCATCACCTAAATTTGATGACCAATTAAACAATTGTTAGAAGTCCTAAGCTTTTAAAAATTAAAAAATAATTATTTTAAGTTCAAGTTTACAGAATTCTAACAAGTTTTATTCCTAAAGACCATATTCAAAATGAGAAAGCAAATTTCTGTAAAACTAATAATATTGCTCATATTCTCACGTATGTTAGGAAGCAGTTATATTCAAGATCAAATTAATTCTATGATTAGAGAGAACTGTCCAGATTCACCTGTGTAATGTAAATAGCATTTCAAAAATGTCATAAATCACGCTTTCTGTATAGGAAATTGGCACCTGAGATTTATATAGATACTAAGAAAAAGAGTGTGCAAGAACATTTGCCTATTGTTAAAATTTGCAAAATATTTTATTCAGAGACAATTATTATTTTTTCAAATGCAAATGAAATTTGTTGTTTTAAAAATCTGTAGTTCTTCCTTGTAGTCTCTTGTCATCTTGGCAGAGACCATTCATGTAAAAACCCCAAATTTGAATCTGGGCAAATGTGGAAAAATGAATGAGAAGCCTTAGTGAGAAAAGATAATTACAGGAATAATGAGAATTTTCACTTCTTTGAGTCCCTGGTTGATACTGTTTACCACCATCTTGTGGTAGATCACCTCAGTTGCTGGTGAAATTACTGCTCAGTTAATTGATACATTTGTCACCTATTTATTTTTATTTATTTTAAGTTGTAGAGTCAGAACAGTTGTTTACCAACCATTTTTTAAGCTTGACTGGATTGGAAAACAGATCCAGAGGATCAGTCAGAGTGTGGTTACTTGAAGTCTCTACATTGGTTCCACATTGTTTAGGAACTGTGAAATCATCCAAAGTGCTTAGATGTGAATCTTGTATTGGTCCCTTACCATGTCAGACCGTAAACAAGTAGCTTCTGTCCTGAATTTCTCCTCTTTTTGAAATAAGCACCTACCTCATAGAGTTGTAAAAATTAAATAAGATAATGCAGGTCAAGTGCGTAGGCAGTGTGGTGCACTGAGCACATGTTCATTAAATATTAACTACCCATCACAGGGAATAGAGTTTAAAAAACAAGTACTGTGATCTGGAAATACTTTAGGACAAACAGGAAACCTTTACAAAAGTATTTTCGCTCTAGAAAAATTAGAAATTCATATAAGCAATCTAAATCACAATCTCACTATCCTTATAAATTTTCATATGAAAATATTACACATATATGTTCAATGAATCTATCAAAGACAGTAATGGAAATATGCTATCTTATATTAGCTACCTTTCTAGATCAGATTACTATATTTCAATGGTTGAATAGCGTTCTGTTAATGAATGTCATATTTTACAGAACTGATATTCTATTGTACTTATAGGGTGTTTCTGTGTTTTTTTCAAATAATGCTTGAATACGGATTCTTTAGCTAAATTGTGCATATTTATGCCTTTAGGGTAAATTCCTGGAAGTAAATCACTGGAAAAATATGCACATTTAAAGCATTTTCCTGTTCTGTAGTTTTAAAAATTATATAATGCTGAACATAGAAAGGATAAAAATATGGAGATTTATAAAAATTGATTTCATACGTTATACTCGATATCTCTTTTTTAGTTAATAACTAATGTTAAGGTTGCTATATGTTTTCCACCTGGGTTTCCTTTTTTCCTCCTTTTAATGGAAGCAAGACCAAATACTTCAGATCACTTTGTAACTTGCTTTTATTCCACATATTCATGCCTCTTAACGAATATCATCTCAGATCAAACCACTGAGATCTAACTTTTAAGAGTTGTAGAAGACTGTGATTCAACCATTTTTCTATTGAAGAATATAAATATTACTTCAAATATTCTTCTTATAAATACTGTTGCAATTAACACTTTGAAATCTTTTGATACATATTCTTCACTTGTTCTCCAGCAGTTATCATTTTTGCATTCCCACCAGCAAGTGGGACTAACTCCCTTTACTGGCACCATCACTGAGTATTATTTTTGATCTTGTGCCAATCTAAAAGGCAAAAAGTGGTATCTTGTTTTAATTTGCATTTCTTTGATTACTAATTAGGTTGAACTTTTTCATATGTTCATTGGTCAATTTGCATTTCTTCTTTTGTGAAATGCCTACTTGTGTCTTTTATGTACTTTTCTACTAAAGCATTTTTTTCTTAATTAAATAGATTACTTAGCTGTCATGTTACAAATATTTCTTCCTGTCAGCCTTTGCTTGTGATTTCTGTTTATGGATTTTTAGGCCTTTGTGGGCATTACATAATTCTTATATTAACTCTCTGTCTTGTATGCCTTTACTATCATACAGGGGCCATGCTAATTTACAGTTACATAGATTTCTTTCTAACCTAGAATTATTGGTGTGTATATACAAGAGATAATACTCTATTTTTTTCTTTTTCAAAAAGTTATCCAGTTTTGAATCACCTTCTACTGAATATTTCCTACTGAGCTTAGATGGTTCCATAATCTCATTAGTGACTTTTGCAATATTTTCTTCATGACTATATTTGTTCCAAGAAAAATTACAAGCCATTTGATCAGGTTTCCTGTCCCTTACATCAAAGAAAATACTATGGAAATTTTGATTGTAATTGCATTCTAAGTAGTCATTAATTAGAATATTAGCATGGAAAATATGTGATCTTGGAACTTGGTTTCTCTCCATTTATTTATTTCTTTGTTTCTCAGTATATTTTCAATGCTCACCACTTCTCTGACCCCCCCCCCCCATAAAATCCACAGAATTTGGCTAGCTTTATTCCTAGGTATGACATACTCGTTAACATTGAATCTCTTTATTCCCATTATACTTTCTTCCTAGTTAGGTTCTTTTAGATTTTGCGAATATATTATGATATCATCTGTAAGTAGTCTCAGCTCCCACTCTGCCTCCCACCACCAATTGTTTATGGTCTTTTTCTTCATTTTCTTACAGCTGATATTGGTCAAAATATCTGGAGTAATTGGGAATAGTACATGTCATAATAGGTATTCTTGCCTTGTTTCCAGAAATTCTGGTTTTCACTTCTAAGTTTTGTCTTGGATGGTGGTTTATTATCCTTAAATTTGCACTAAGCTTGCATTTAAGTCATCATTTAATTGTGCCAAAGTAAAAAGAAAAATCAGGCTCTGACATAGGATGCCAAATGAAGAAGTGAAAAAAAAAGTTTTTTCTTCCCCTCTGTTGCTATGTTTCCCTCCTTTTCTTAGAGATCTTATGTGTACATTTGATTACATAAAATATTAAATTTATGTGAATCCCAATATTATAATATTAGCCTAGATGAAGTAATTTGCAACATATATAATATATTTATAAGAAAGGACTAATTTCAAGATTATTTGAAGGACTCCTACAAATATGAACTAGACAAGGAACTAAATGCATATATGAACAACTCGAAAAATACAAATGAAAAGATGTTCAACTTTATTGTTAGACTATTTGAATTTTGGAAAAGCACTCACAGATATAATCAAGGATACAAATTTCTATAAGATCGGCAAGTGATGCGTTTACTTGTATACATTCAGCTATAGGAGATAGAACCTCCAAGGCATTCCTATATGGAAGGCAATCTTCTTAAACTTCTTAAACACATTTACCTTACAGTCCCTCTACACGCCATAGTGTGAGGATTTGTCAAGAACTCTGACAAATCTGCTTTCATTCTAGAGAGTAGAGGAAGGATGTAAGATCTCCTGGTCTTTGCCAAGTATTTGAGAGACTGTGGCCTACCTACTGAATGGAGCAAATAAGTGATAATATCTTCCCAGGTGCAAATATGTTACTGATGATTTGCTGTGAAAGAGATTGGGTTCTCTGATACTTAATACCATACTGTCCAGCTTTTGGTTTCTAATATATCTTCCCTAAAATGAACCAGGGTTCCTTTAAGAATTCAGATAAACTTAAAATATTGCTGTTATAAAAAAGTTTATTTTCAAGGACATTGGGAAGTTGTAGCAAAGGAGGAAGGTTGGAGGAATTTTCACAGGTTTGTCTGTGACAATTTGGAGTATTAAAATGGACACAAGAATTTTAGTTAATTGAAAAGTTGTCTGTGAAAGATCATAGCTTCCTTATATGACCAACAGATCAAATGATCTGAAATACACAAAAATATGGGATCTTATATTTTAATTCATTTTATTGAAGGGACATTGCATTATAACATTATATAGCTCTAAGGTGCACATCATTTTAAATCAACATTAAATTCATCATACCATTCTAGCTCTTCCTCACCATGCAATTGATTCCCTTACTCAATTTTCCCATTCCATTGTCCCTTTCCTCCTTGTAATCCCTAATTTTATTTTATTGACTGAAAGCCTATTTTTGTTTTAGTTCATCTGTTTGCTTGGCTTCTCTAGTTACCATACATGAGAAAAATCACATGATATCTTTCTCCTTCTGACCTATCTCATTAAGCATAATTCCCTCTATATCCATCTACCTTGTTGCAAATAATAAGCTTTCATCTTTTTGATAGCTGAGTAGTATTCCATTGTTTAGCTATACTACATCTTTATCTACTCATTTGTTGATGGCACTTAGGTTATTTCCAGTTCTTGACTATTCTAAATAAAGCTGCAATGAAAATTGGGATCCATCTAACTCTTTTGATTAGTGTTGTATATTTCATGTAAATAGCCAGTAGTGGGATAACTTGATTATATGGAATTCTGAAATAGTATTTTTGCAGTGTGGTCTAGGACCCTTTCAGGCTGTTTTTGTAATATTACTAGCAACTGTTTGCTGTTTTCACTCTCATTCTCTATGAAGGACATGGTGAAGTTTTCCAGAAATTATAGGATAGGTAATCACATTCTTGCCCCAGTGGCTAATGGAGTATGTGCTTTGTACATTTGTTTCATAGAGTCTTGGTTTCAATATTGATTGCAATAAATATCAATAACTATAACGTACATAAACAGTTATTTGGCGCACTCAATCTTTAACAAAGTAAATATGCTTTAAGACCAGTGTTTGTTACAATAGAGAAAAGTTCATTTTACCATATAGGTTTACCGATAAGTAGTTACAGAAAAGGGGTGATATGAATCCTTCAGTTCATTAAGCCATGTAGAACATTTTGGCTGGCAATGATATAAAACTTTTACTCTATTGACTAGTTTAAGTGGTGATTATAGTAAGGGTGAATATAAGTGTTAGTGTTTTCTAAAACATAAAATATTTCCATACACAAAGAAAAGCCTGTTGAATTAATTTGAGGGTGTTGATTGTTAGGCAGTCAGTGACAGTAGAAGTAGACTCTAGACAGACCTGAAGTCTGAGCCTTCTGAGTAAATGACAGACCTGAAAAACAGACTTTGCTTCACCCTACCCCACCACCATAGTGACGGGCTTCTTTCTATTTTTTGTGGTACTTAAGCTTTGTGAGCAGTTTATAGATGCAGGATGGTTGAGAGAAGGCAGAAAACAAAACAAAAACTCCAGATCCCTGGGACTATAGAGAATGAACTTGTGGAGGCACCTGAAAGTCCTTATTCCAATCTGAGAATATTAATGTGCCTACTTTAGGGGTAAGGAACAGAGAGATGGCCTCTGCTTTCTGTGACTGTTTTAAGGAAGGTGTCATTTCTGCATCTGATTACTTTTTCTTCCATCAAAGGTCATATTTTTCTGCTTCTTTACATGCATAGTAATTTTTTGGTTGTATGATACTGTGAATTTTGCCATGTGAAACTGCTGTATATTTTTGTATTCTAATAAACATTCTTGAGTTTTGTTCTAGGACTTAGTTAAATTACTTGGACATATTTGAATTTTTTTTGAGACTTCCTTTCTAGATGGAATTAGAACAGACTTGGTTCACTTATGTGACAATACTCTTCAAAATATTCTACAAATTTTATTATTTTTCTGCTTTGGCTGTGTGACCCTTGAGCATTGTCCCCTCTATTCCTTCAGGTATTTCTTTCCCTGGCCTCACAGAAACATTGATCCATATTCAGCTGAAGATTCAAGGAGGACTCAACTCTGTAACCTACAGAATTCTCTGTTTAGTTCTTTTCCTCTCCAGGAATTTGCCCTGGGAATGCTTGTCATCTTGACTTCCTGGACCCTTAAACCCTTCTTCCACTCAGGTAGACAATAAGGCTCCACCAGGGTCTCCCTTTTCACTGTGGCCTGGAAACCTTCTGAGGGGGTCTCCATTTCCGAGCCATCATATGGCTCCTTTGTTTCCTCTGTGCCAACTGATGTCTGAATATTGATGTTACTATATCTTACGTGCTTTTTAGTTGTTTGCAGTGAAAGGCAAAACCAGTCCCTGTGATTCCATGTTGACTGGAAAGGAAGTTTAGAAAGTACTAATAAAGTACAAAACACTCCTATGTTGAGAGAGTTGAGATGACCACTTACCACAAGTATTTTCTTATCTGTGGTTAAATATAATACATTTTTATGCCACTATCAAGTCTGGTTGTCGTAAGATTCGGGTGGATCTTGCTAGAATAGCAGGAATTCATGTTGCCACCTCTGAGTGCTTTTTTCTCTTTCTGTTTTTGCATGTAGCATGACATTACCTAGTAAGCACATTTCCTTTCCTTTATCTGTTACCTTCCATAACCTGTCATAAATCACTTCTGTTAGTGAATTCTATTCTTTCCATTATTTTCTTCTGCCTCTACTAATACCAAGGAGACTTGCATGGTACTGTTTTATTATTATTGAAATATTTCTTTTTCTTCATATATGGAATATCCTCAGATTCTGAAATGTCCTAGGCCTTGTATGGTAGGGATTCTCTTTCCATTTTTCTATTTTTTCATTCTTGGAAATATAGACCCAATTTTTTCCCCTTCCCTGTCTCATACAGGGACTGACATAAAAGACCATCAATAAAATTATAAAAATAAAGATTTTCTGGGTTTTTACTGTTTTTCATACATACATGATCACAGTGATTTTAATTGGAAAATTTGGTTTCTTTTCAGGTGATTCCAAGTTTGAATTACTATGTAAAGAAGAGTTTATTGAACTCAAGGACATATTCTCTGTCAAACTGAAACGGCGTTGCTTTGCTAAACCTCAGAGCAGTGGGACTTTATTAGGTATCACACTCTTCTTCTGTTTGAAAAAGGAACAGAATAAATTAAAGGATTCTACACTTGATCTTATTAATTTAAGTGAAGACTACTGTGACATATGGTTTAGACAGTTCAAGAAAATTTTGGCAGGTAAGTACTCCTTATGGGAATTTTAAAAAGTTATTGCTTTTTATGATCTCTTTTGTTCTCAATGCTACCTTCATTTTTGAATATTGACGTTGTATCTCAATTTGTATTTCATACTACACCCTCCACCAGAGTTCTAGTGTCTTTTACCACCACCTTTTCCCCTCTTTCCTTCCCTCTCCTCTTTCTTTCCTTTCCATGTCCAGCCTGGCAATTGTCACCTTGTGTCTTGTGATCTTCTGCTGGGGTTTATGTATTTCATTTCACTATATTCCACATATGAGTGAAATCATCCTGTATTTCTTTTTCTTTCTGACTTATTTCACTTAACATGATACCCTCCAATTCTATGTGAATTGTTGCAAAGGGCACAATTTCATTTGTTTTAGTAGCTGCATAGAATTCCATTGAATGTATGTGCCACAGCTTCTTTTTAATGAATTGAATTTCCTTGATGTAGGTTAATATAGACATCACACATTTTATGAGTATAATACCTTTGATTATGTTGAGGTAGTTTTCTTCTGCTCCTACTTCAATGAATATTTTTATCATGCAAGGGTGCTGAATTTTGTCTAATGATATTTCTATATTAATTATGATGCTCATGTTTGTTTTTCTTTCATTCTTAATATGGGCTATTACATAGTCTTTTGCATGTTGAATCACCCTTGCATTTCAGGAATAAATCCCACTTGGTACTGTGTATAATTATTTAAAAATGTTACTGAATTTGGTTTGCTGATATCATGTTGTGGACTTTTACATCAATATTCACAAGCGATACTGAACTATAGGTTTTTACTTTTCTTTCTTGTGGTATCTTTGTCTGACTTTGGTATTAAGGTAATACTGGCCTCATAGAATGAGTAAGTAATTCTTGAACGACCACTTCAATAAATAAGCTTTGATAACTGGAGTAACATAGTTTTAAAATATAGCTCACAGAGTTGTTTTTGGAAGTATACTCCTTTTTCTACTAATGTTTCTCTCAAGATTTCTGTTAGATTTATTTTTCTTCTACCTACACATTTATGGCAAGTACATATATGTATGGGTGGCTTGAGAATAGTGGTGTTTTAAAGATAATATTTAAATTGTCTATTTCAGGGTAGGTTTATCTAGAGGTTAATGTCCAGAAAAACAAGAACACATTTACAAGAATATTATCTCCTAATGAGTTCAATGTGGCTGGAATTTCTAAAAGGCATTTCTATTTTATATACTAAATAAAATGCACAAGTAGAAATGCAATGCAAACTGAATTTCTAGAAAGCTATATAGTAAACATATAGTAAAAGTAAGTTTTAGAATTGATGTTTCTTCACAGATAATATAAATTTTGATTGCTTTTCTTTTTAGCCTATTTTGACCCTGTTTGTCAGACTGGTCAAGGTAGAAGCAGCTGGTGAGGTAGATGGTGAAATTTGGGGTAAGATGACACAGGATAGTGATAGGTGTTCAACCAAAAGCAAGCATATGGTGATGTTAGAAAGGTTCAGGCCAGGCATCATTCGTCAAGAAGACTGTGGGCCCAAGTTGGTCAAGGGCAGCCAACTGATTAAGTGATGTCCATTGAAGACGAGCTGTAGTGACAATGCCTTAAAACTAGGACACTCTGTTACTAAGTGATCTTATGCTTCTTTGTTAACCCCTTTGGAACCTTTAAGAAGACCAGAATCTTAAAAGAAGTTAGGAAATCACTGGCCATATAGTTCCTGAAAACAGAATATATCTATTTAAATGTTTAAAGACTTTACAGTTTAACAGCGGGTCTTTTGCAGTAATTTGATGTTAAATTCATGTCAGGATAAATTTACAAAAGTGAAAAAAGAAAAAAGTTCTATTGAATTAAATTTCCTAATGTGGACAAGTACTCATGAGGCTTGATGGTATATAAAATAAGAACCTGTCATTTGATTAGAAGAGACAAATCTCTTTTTTTGCAGTTTTTTCACTGAAGTTTTGAGGAAAGACCTCTTCTCCTATGGGACCTATGAAGGGCTAGCTACATCTCACCCATAAAACCAATAGCAAGTAGGCAGAAGATATCATAACAAAGCGCAATTTAGTAAAAAGCAATTTTATAGGAGTAGAGGGACTTGTCCAAAAAAAAAAAAAAAACTATGAAAATAAAAGCACTATCCAATTATTTTTTCATCTTAATGAATGATATTCTGGTGTTTGGTCTAGGTTAAAGGCTAGGCAAATTTCAGGAATGAATAAACTATATATCTGTTAGGTTTTCATCTGGGAATGTAACTTTTTATATCTTTTGATTTTGATGAGTTGGAGGCAATAAAATCTGTGGGGTCATTGTCTAGGGCATGGGCCTGTAATACAAAGTGATTTTGCTGATTAAAAGCAAATAGCTTGACTTTTCAAACCAACCAGTGTGGAAAAGGCAAAATAAAGTTGCAACCATCTAATAAAAATAGAGGACTTAAAAGATTGTCTTAGTGAAGACTGCTTCCTCTCTGTTGCTAGCAACTGCATATCTCCATGCCCCACGAAGACAGGCCAGGGTCAGCTTTGCCATGCACAAGTGAATGGTTGAGGTTCCAAAGCTCTCTACCAAATGTTGTACTACACTGACTTTCTTTAAAGAAAATTACTTTTTTAAGTTGAAATGACATTGGTTTATAACATTGCATAGGTTTCAGGTGTATATCATTATAAATCAACATATATATATATATATATATATACATACATACATAATATATTATGTTTACCACAAAATGCTAATTCCATCCTTTACCATACTCCTTTTACCTGATTTATCACTCCCCATTAATGCTTCACTTCTGGTAATCACTCATATGGTCTTATAATCTAAAGTTTGTTTTTGTTTTAGTTTACTTGTTTTGTTTCTTTATCCCATATGAATGAAACATATGGTATTTATCTTACTCCCTCTGACTTATTTCACTAGGTATAATTCCTTCAAGTTTCATCACATTGTTGCTTAAAGGAGGATCTTCCCCTTTTTATAACTGAGTAGTAGTCCATCATATATAATATATACATATATATAAACATTTATTCATCTGTTGATGGGCATTTAGATTGCTTTCAACACTTGACTATTATAATACTTCAATGAACATGGGGTTGCATATAGCTCTTAAACGCTTTTTTTAAAAAAAAATTAATTTTATGTTTTTGTACCGTTTTTAGCAGCCCTAGGTCTCTAAACTAGGTCCTTCTGGCTTTCATACCTTGCACCTTAGCTTTCTGAGTTGCAGGAGGACAGCATTTCTTTTTAAGGTTACAATCTTAGAAGGTTTTCCTTGATGTTTCTTTCATTATCAAATCTGTATAATCCACATGTTCATTAAAATGCCTACCATCTGAGAGACAAAACTATTGACTCTAACGTCATTCCATAACGGGAGGGGTCTTAAGTCTCTCTTGGTCTTTCTAGTAGGAGGGTGATTGCTTACTTTTCCTTGGTTCCCTCTGATGCTGATGTCCATAGAGTTAGGTCTATTTGTAGATTATTTTTTTTTTGTCTCATATCAGCTGTCTATTCTGTAATATACGGCAACATATTTGGGAGATGTCGAGTGTTGGTTTCTGATAATTTTTAATGAATGAATGAATAAATTCAGGCAGGCAGGGAGAGAAAGGAGGAAGAAGCACTTTATTTTATTTAGTTGTTATTTTGGTTTTCACTATGGTCCCCAGTCTTGGGATAAGTGACCTGTGGTCTTGGCCAAAGGCAGCTGACCATGAGGACCTGCCTCCAATGATTTTTTTCTGTATTTATAAGTAGAGTTTATAAATGATAAAAAAATGTCCATAATCCTAGGGAGATGATGTTTACATGAGTTAAGAGAAATATGGAGGATATATATATATATATATATAATCTATATATATAGTAGATATATATAGACTATATATATATAGTAGCTTTTATTGAAAGAAAAAAATTACAAGAATATCAACAGTTATATATGCAGTTACGTGGACAGTTATGTGTTGCACCCTATGTCTCAGGTGCTAAGCTGGCTGGTGGAGTGTAGACTATTTAAAACCTAAGTATCCAGGTTTGAAACCCAGGCTGGGGGGAAACAAAAATGACTCCTTTCTCTTCCTTCCATTCTTTCTGTCTGCCTTCATTCCTTCCTGTCTTCCTTCCTCTTTATATTTTATATATATGAATATATATGTATAGATAAGTGTATATATGTGTATATGTAATATATGTTCATGTATGTTTATTTTCTCTTTCTATAGCTATACAAGTTATTTTTTAAATCGATTTGAAAGTTAGATAAGTATTTTATCAAGTTAAAGATTGAAATGAGTTAAAAAAAGTTTACTTCAAAGTTTTGCTTCCCCACCTTTGAACTTTCTGTCGTTTGCTATGTTAGACAGAGAAGTACAGAGAAATTAAATTAGTTTCTGTTAAATTTTTAGTGAGCAGTAACACTGCTTAACTCTTCAAAGGATGTTAATGTATGAAAACAAAAATCTTTTTAAATAAAACCTCCAATTTCTTAACATTTGTAACTGAAAATATGCATCTATGGGAACATTATGCAAAATATATTCAACAAAGAATAGGCAAAATTACTATTTATTTTGAACCTGGAGTGTTCTCGTTTGACATTTTGTGCAGTTTCAGATCCAGCAATTAGCACTGGAAAATCACCATGTGTTAAGAATCTACATACATAACAAACTATAGCAGTAGACCTCTAAGAATTTTACCTAATAAAACCAACATGGAATATGAAATAGGTATATTTAAAATGATCAAACAGAAAAAGAAATTGATAAAGAAGTACATAAAAGCATAGGGTGTGATAAAAATAGCCTTTTGTTATGATGTGTCAATTTCATTTTTAAAAACTTCATCCTCTTTTGGAATTGCTGTTCAGAGTCTGAGAATTCAGATGTTCTGATTAAATAGGTCTCAATGGACCCAGGCATGAATTTCCTTGATAAGTCTCATTCTAATGTGTTGAGAGCCAAAACCAGAGATGGTGAAGATTTGAATACAAGTTTTATTTAATGAACATATGTAAAACTCTATACTCCACACTTACCAAAGGAACCTTTGCAGGGATTAATTATGGGCTGCAGAACTGTCTATATTCTTGTTATGTTAAATATTATTTTTTAATTTTAAAGGAAACATACAGGCAGGAAGAGAGAGCAGGAAGAAACATTTTATTTTTATTTAGTTGTTCATACTAAGTATTTCCCCCTGAACCATACTCACACCCAGGGTTATATGGCCTGTACTCCTACAGAGGTGATTGACCTAATCAATACTCCACCAGGGCATGCCATGTTAAATATTTCTAAAGGGTAACCAATACTCATTTCTGAGTCATGTTAGGTTAACAATTGCTTTCTAAAAGTATTACCTTGGGATAGTTCACAAGCCTAGTAAATAAAATTACAGTAAAATTCCTGGACTTATATATTATGCCAAGGATTTCACTTGTTTATAATTCTTACTCTCATCAGCTTTAACTCGCAGTCATTATTCTTTCAGTTGAAGGAAAACTAGAATAAATTTTATAGAACTGTTAAGAATGTTTATACTTACGATGAACGACACAAGGCCGTCTTCCCAAGGGCTTCTTCCTGGCCTCTGCAGCATTTTTATCCTAAGGGAGGGATATATTTATGCATGTAATTGACTATAATGACATATAAAACAGTTAATTGGTGGCTTATAGAAGAAAATTATATTCCTCTTTCAGTCATTGACAGAGTACCTTGAGAATAGGAGTTAAGAGGTATATCCATTCCTGAGTTGTTACCAGTATTATTTAAAATACTTTTGTTAGGGAGCAGTCCTTTGTCATTTGTGTAGCTAAATTTCTTCTGTGAGGTAAAAAATTACGTATGCTTCATCAGATCTTATCATGTGATTATATTCAAAATCCTCTAAGATTTCTCTAAATATTTCTAGTAAAATGTTGAACTAAGTTTTCATGTTGCTAAATTAACATTTATTCCTTCACCGATTTAAAGAGAAATTATTATTTAAAAAAACTTATGTCTTAATGCTACTAATAGCTGACATTTACTACATGCTTACAATGTGCCAAACACTTGTAGACAATTGTTATAAATTATTTCATTAAATCCTCAGAATAGTGTCAAAAACTACAAATATGTATAAAGGAAATTATTATGTATAGTTTTGTTGTGAGGGTTGAGGAGTTAAAATAATATACAAGTTAGCTAATAGAATTGTCAATTTATTATTATCATTATTTACACTTTTAGTTTCTGCTCATGAGTTAATTAAGGCTTAAAGTAGTTTAACAATTTGCTAACTTGAGGTTAAACAGCTAGTATGTGGTGGAGATGCTGAAAAAAAATTGTATCTGTTTGAATCTGGAACATGAACCTTTAACCAAGTGCTAATGCTAGCAGATTAGTAGTGTGCTCTACAGTCCCTCGTATATTTACTGTACAATTGAAATTTTATCCTGAAAAAAGGGGACTTCAAATATTTTTCTTTTTCGGAAAGAGCAATGTCATTCTTATTTGAAAATGATCCCTTTTGGTCTTCTTTTCCCAGCATTATAATTCATAACTCTAGGTTCTTGGAGTTCCATTGCTTACCCAACTAAAGAAAAATGTAAAATTAATGAAAAATGGATAAACTACTTATAAAAATGACAAATAAAGGATAATTTTATGAGTTTTTCTAATTCAAATGAAAGAAAGCATCCTCATATAAAAATTAGCAACACCTATCAGTAGATTCTTTATGAAAGAATGTAAATCACCACAGGAAAAATATAATTTCACAAATAATAGAGAGACAATTTTAAAAGAAATAAAGCTCACCAACATTTATGGTGAGCTGTAATGCAATGCATTTTTAAAATACTTAAAATTCCTCCTGCCATCACTATTGAGATTTCTCAAATCCTTTGGAATGAACTGGACATGCACTGTGAAATAAATGTCAGTTCTTTTGCATTAGCCTAAAGGAGTTTTTAAAGCACATATAAACAAACTTGTTTGTGACTGATTTCCAGACTTTATGTTTAGTAGAGTTGCCTAAGAAAATCACAAATGCTGTAAATCTACAAGACAGATTAAAAGTTGAACCCATCCTTAGGTGAGACTATAATGGGTCATCATTTAACAATTTCTTCATGGAAAGAAATGAAGTAATAAAGCAGCATTCTCACAGTATGCACAAGTAAAATACACAATATTTCATATTAAGTGACAAGCTATTAAGTCCCCTGGCATTCATTAGATTATCATTAATGATAATGAAATTGCATGGCATTTATATAGATATTATGTGTAACTCCAGGAATTTTGTTATAATCTTGTATGAATATCTTTGTTGCTCTTTGAGGCAGGTAAGTGAATATTTGCAATGACTATGAGCACTGTGATAACATTTTCAAATTATTTTTTTCTCTCATCATTAAAGAAAAAACCCTGTTTTTTATTTTAATCTTTTGAAAAAATGTACTAGTAGAAAATTATGTGTTTTGGAAGAGTGAGTTTTCTGTCTCTTTAAGTTATATGTTTTAGTTGTTTTTCCTGTGAAAAGAGAAGAGATAGACAAAGTTGAAACCCACTTGTGTGCTGGGTTCCTGGAGTCTTTGCCTCATTTAATGGCAGCTTGTGTTCTCTTGTACTTCAGTGCCTTTCCACATGTGAAGTAAGTGGCAAAAACTAAGAGCTACCATCTATTTAGGATGCTTTTCATCTCTTGTTGCTCAGGGAGGTCCAGTTTACACTTAAGTCCTGGCATAACCAGCATTTGCTCTGCAAAGTGAACCACACAGCAGAATCAGGCACTTCTTCTTTAAGGTTTGATAGCACTTCTTATACCTCTGATAGAACATGTGATCACTTATATTTTTATCATTGACTTAATGGGTAATGCTTTCTTAGACTGTAAGCTCTTATAAGTAGAGAGACTTTTTTAAGCATGTAGAATTGGACTTCACATATAATAACTATTCAATAAATGTTCATTATTTCTTATATTTGCCACAGTGTCTACCTCCATAAATGCTAGTGCAATGTACTGAATATATTGCTTGTCTAGTATGTTAGATATTGTTCTAGCTGCTTTCAATATAAACTAACTCATTTAATCTCTATCAAAGCATTTTTGTCATCAATACTTTTTTTTTTAATCGTCCAATCTCTAAGGGCACAGGACTCAGACAGATTGAATGGCCTTGGGTATGCAGTTATAAAGTAGTGAAGTAAGATTTCATACTTAAAGTTTTCTATGAAAAAATTCTTCCCTTTTTTAAAAAAAAATTATACCACTCTGCCTCCCAACAGAATGATTCAAAACCTTAATTTCTTTTTAAAGGAGTTGTTTTAGCTTATTGAAAGACAGAGTATAACTGACTTTGGAATTAAATATGCTATTGTCAAGTATATTTTGTTTTATAGTTATATTGAAGTAACTGCATTATAACATTACATAGCTTTAAGGTGCATATCATTGTAAATCATCTATACTGTTACCTGTAGTTTACCACACACAGTTCAAGTCTATCCTTCACCACATAATTGATCCTTTTTACTTAATTTTCCCATTCCCATAGGCCCCTTCCTCCAAGTAGTCATTAATTTTTTCTCATAGACTAAATGTATATTTTTGTTTGATTTGGTTCATTCATTTATTTGGTTCCTCTATATATCACATGTAAGTGAAATCATATGGTATTTATCTTTGTTGGTCTGACTTATTTCACTAAGCATATTTCCCTCTAGGTCCATCCATGTCAAAATAGCAGGATTTTGTCCTTGTTTCTATATGAGTAGTATTTCGTTGTGAATATATATACCATGTCTTTATCCATTCATCTGTCGATAGGCATTTAAGTTATTTCCATTTCTTGGTTATTGTGAATAATACTGCAATAAATATGAGGCTGCATATATTTCTTCAAATTAGTGTTTTTGTGTTTTGTTTTGTTTTTTAAGTGCCCAGAAATGGGATAACAGGATCATGGATTTTACATTATGAATTTTTTGAAAAATCTCCATACTATCCATAATGGTTGCTCCAATTTACATAATAGTGTTTAAACGTTCCCTTTTCTCTGCATTCTCGAGAAAACGTGATGCTTCCAGTCTTTTGGATAATATTTACTCTAAGAGGTGTGAGGTGATATTTTGTCATTTTTATTTCCATTTCTCTAATAACAGGAAATGAGGAATATATTTTCGTGTGCTTGTTGGTCATCTATATGTTTTCTTTGGAAAAGTATCTATTCAAAAATTCTGCCCATTTAAAAATTTTAATATTTATTGAGGTAATTTTGATTTACAAAATAATATAAACATATATGTGCAGGTTCACCATTCCTCAATTATATTCTACCTACCTTTAATTGGATTTTTATAAAGTTTTATGAGTTCTTTATTTATTTTAGTTATTAACCCCTTGTTAATAATGTGTAACGTGCAAATACCTTGAACCATTCAGTTGGCTGTCTTTTTGTTTGATAATTTCTTTTTGTGTAGGAGTCTTTTAATTTGATGTAGTCTGATTTATTTTGGCTTTGTTTACCTTGCCATTGGAGTTGAGTTTCCAAAGATATCTCTAAGGCCAATGTTAAGGAATGTATCATCTATGTTGTTTTTCTATTTTATAGTTATGATTTTGCGTCTTAAACCTAAGTCTGTAATCCATATTAAATTAATAATAGGTAGTGGTCTAGTTTTATTCTTTTGCATGTGGCTGGCCAGTTTTCCCAGCATCATTTATTAAAGCGACAATCCTTGACCCATTGTATGCCCTTGGCTCCTTTGTGATACTTCAGTTGTTCATATATATGTGGGTTTATTTCTGGATTTTCAATACTCTTACACTGATTTGTGTATCTGTATCCCAGTATCATGCTGATTTGATTGCTATTGCCTTTTGGTACAAAGTCAGTGGTAGTACTGGAAAGAATATCATCAATGGGTCATGCATGTTGAAGAATTTCTGGAAGATGAGAAGTTGAAAAAATTGGTTAGCTGAGAAATTCAGCTACTGATGAAATCTTGATATTGACAAAGGATAGGGTCAGGGTTATTTTGAAATCTAAGAGGAACAGGGCTTTCCTCTTCCCTAAGTTTGTAGCAACAAGACTGGTAGGCTCAAGGTCGTCTGACAGGATACATGCCCAACTTTTGCTAGTGTTTTGTTTTCTTTTTTTTTTCAAAAGGAAAGGAAAGTGTCATGTTAGACAATTTCAAATATCTGAATGTTCTATCAAAAATGAAGATTTCCATTTTTCAGAACATAAAAAAGAAGTCAGAAGACTGAAATTGAAACTCCACAAATAATTGTTTTGAAACTTTTAAAAAGTACTCACTATTAATAAATCTATGTGAATAGGGTGATTTTCTTAGCTCTCACCAGCCAAATGAGAACATAGCATGATTATTTTGGGATATCATGTCTGGGCTTTCTCTGTACCTGCCTTTTAGTGGGCATTTAATAAAGAGTAATCATTATTAGTTAGCGCTCCAAGTTTTTGTTGAGCTTCCTTAGAATTCACAATTGAAATTTTCAAGACTGTTTAAGCATCTTCTTTACAGAGAAATGACTGTTAATTCCCTAATAGACTATATGCTAATATAGTAATAACATTAATTATTATACCCATCATTATCATGATTTCTTGTGTCAGGGAGTATGCTTAATGTTTCACATATACTATCTGATATTAATTTTTATACCATCCCTGAAACAGGGACTATTATTTTTGCCATTTTAAAATTAGGGAAACACAGTTGGGTAGAGAATATGCACAATGTTATGTCACAATAATTTTCGGGAGCTAGAATTCAGACACCAGCAATTTGGCCACACAACCCATATTCGTTACCCATTATAATAGCCTGACACTTTAAAAGCTAGAAGGTATAATCTATTATGATGGTTCAAAGATCATCTAATTTTAAATTAGTTGAATCTGTTAACTGCTATCTTTGATCTATTTGGACTGTTCTGTTATACTTAAAACCCTTTCTTTGCTGCCCATGCATTAAATACATGTACACTCAAAAAAGTGATAGATGCCAATAAAATAGTCATTTGCAGTTAATATATATGTAATATATGTTCTGTATATTTGAGATCTGGTTGGTTTTAAAATGTCATTCTGTGTTTGACTTTTGAACAATTTTAAGCTCTGTTCATATCTATGTACAATTATTAACAATTTCATGTAATTGACTAGTATTCCATAAGTAATGATTGAAATTAATCTGACCCTTTTTTTGGTTGGTTAGACCCAGGAGATGAAAGAAAAAAAAAATTTAGGTGATGAGAGCAGCAGAATTGAGAAAGATGACTCCGATTTCTTGCATTGGTGGATGTGAGTACCTAGATCTAAATGAAAGGAGCAGTTTTAGGGAGAACAAATATATGAATTGAGTTTTCTTTGTCCTATAGAGAAAAAGACATCTTAAAGAGTCCCTTACATTTGGCTCCTGTGTTCTCTTAACCTATTTTCATCAATTTGGAGACATTTCTTCACTCTTTAACCAGCAGGATATTCCAGATTTATTTCCACCTCCCTGCCCGCCAATCCCTGAGGATGATCAAATATAGAGAATGAACCATTTCTCTGAAGAATTGTGGTTTTCTTTGGTAGGAATGGTACTGGGAAACCAAGACATGGGTGTTAGGATGTTAGAACTACTAGGCTCTTTTAGCAGAGCTTGGAAATATTGGAAATATTGATTAGAAACCAGAACATTGATGATTATAATGCCAATCCAGTCATGCAGGATTTCTCCATTTCTTTTCTTTCAATATTTGTATCTCTTTATCCACAGTAAGAACTCTGATTGAAAACAGCAACACATTTGTTCATTTGCTCAATCACAAAATCAGCACAAAACAGTTTCATAATAGCTGTGGCCTCTATCATTATGAAACTAAATTAAAATTAAAAAAAAAGAAAAAGAAAAATGAAACTACTAAACTGATTTCAAAATTTTTAACCATTATTTTTTGTGACAACTAAAAGTGTACATTTTAAGTGTTGTGTTCAAAAGTTATATAAACTTTTCCCCTTCCTAAGTTATGTTATTCATTTGAAATATAATGGACTTTGTATTTAGTGTTTTTCTTCATCTCATTGATTTAATTATATATATTTTTAATGTAGGACATTAACATGCTTCCCAAAGAAAAGCATGTCTTTCTACTTTGTTTCTTTTCTAGGTAACCAGTTCCTGTGCTGGTTTATCTTACTTATATTTCTTTTTTCCAAAATTTTAAGATATACATATATACATATGTTTTTAATTATCTTTGTATATAAGAAGCAACATAAAATAAACTTTTCTGCACTATGCTTTTTTCACCTAAAAATATATATAGATAGATACTGAAATTCATTTCATCTCACTTTTTTATTTAGTTTCATTGTTTTTTTTTTATTTTTTATTTTTTTATTTTACAGCTTTCTAAGACTCCGTTAGGTAGTCTGCACCATATTTTTTTGAATACTTTTTCATATTGGGCATTTTGCTTGTTTCTAATAATCTGTGATCATAACTTATGTGGCAATAATTTTGTGTGAATTGTCTTTATAGAAGTAGATTTCTGGGCTAAAGAGTAAGGGCATGTGTAGTTTTGTTAGCTGTACCGTTTTTCATGTTAACCAGCAGTATATGAAAATGTTTGTTTCCTCACAGCCTCACCAATAGTTGTACATTCATGCTTTAGATTTTTTTCCCCAATAGAAAACTGAGAAATGGTACATCAATGTAGTTTTAATTTGTATTAAAATTATGGATACACTTGAACAAATTTTCATGTATCTAACTGCCATTTTTAATATTTTATGAATTGTCTTCATTATCATTTGTCCATTTTTTTATAATATTTTTGGTCTTTTATTTATCCTCAATTTTAAAAGTTCTTAATATATTTGGGATATTAGCCTTTTTCTGTGATTTATGTTGTAGATCTTTTTCTTCTG
Source organism: Solenodon paradoxus (assembly GCA_004363575.1). Lineage (NCBI taxonomy): Eukaryota > Metazoa > Chordata > Mammalia > Eulipotyphla > Solenodontidae > Solenodon > Solenodon paradoxus. The sequence continues at coordinate 1,216,071 of RJWH01000008.1, read as the reverse complement.
ATAATGCAATTTGTCTTTTGACTTTGGTAATTTTGCCATCAAAATTTTTATATAATTTTTTAATTTCATTCAATTTTTTACTCTTTTTCTTGATTGCATCTAGTTTTTGAGTCATAGTAGAAAGCCATTCTCTATACCCAGGTTATAAGAAACTCATCCATGTGTTCTTCTGTTAATTGTATAGTTTATTTTTAAGTCTCTAATACATTTGTGGTATATTTTATATAAATCTATGTATTCCAAAGTATTATCCAGTTGTCTCAACACTTTTTACTAAAAAGTCTATCTTTGTCTCAGATTTTTGAGATGCCTCCTTTATCATATACTAAATTTCTATGTACGTTGGGTTTATTTCCAAACCTTATAGTCTACCCCATTGAGCTCTTGCTGTTCATATAGCAGTGTTTTATTTAAAGAGACTTTGTTGTATGTTTTAATATGTGTTAGGACTAGTACTAGTTTCTCTGGTAGATCTTTTTTTGTCTTCTGTATTTTAGACCTGTTTGCAGGTTTGTTTTTAGCTAAATATTTTAGGATCAATTTATCTAGATAGAAGGGAAAGAATTTGGCATTTTTGTTGTGTGTACATTGCATTTATAAATAAGCAGGAAGAACTGCTCTCTTGGACTAGAACTTGTGTGGCGAAATTTGGTTTGAGGTAGCTGCTATGGTCTTCCAAAATGGATATTCCAAAGCAGTGCCATTTTAATGGAGGATATTCATTCCTCAGGCTTCTTAGTTTTCTTATACTGAATTATCAGACTTTTGGTAACACATGTTATCATTATCGTGTATAATGCACAATTCATTTTATATAAGTACCAGGCTCTGAATCTTCTCCTGAGGTCATTCACCACTTCCTTATAAAGTATGTTTATAAAAAGAACCCTATTATATCAGTTTAACTAGAACCCCACCCTCTATATCTGATCACCTTCAATAACTGACCAGGTGCCTCATCCTCTGCTATTCCCTGTTGGGTGGGTTTAACCCTATTGCCCTCCTACCCCTATTATTTCCTCTTAGTAATTTTCTACTCATTGTCCCCCCTACCCCCCCACCCGGTATCCTCTCCTTGGCTACAGATTCCCAGTTGACTATGTGGTGTTTCTGAATTGAGCTCAGTTCTATACCGAGCTCTCTTTCTTCCTGTTGCAATAGCCCTAAATGAAATCTGTTTTTACCTTATTAACTAGTGTCCAAACCAGAGCTTTCTTTGATAATGTAAGTTTTTTCAAGACTCTTCTTTTTTTTTTTAACAGAACATATGCTCTCGAAATACTAAAAACAGTGCTGTTTTTTTCAGGCCCTGAAGAGAACTAAAAACTCTTTAAAATCACACCAAATTACTTACATGTAATAGAGAGAATTCTTTGAAGAAGCTTGCTATAACTTATACAATCATTGAATTAAAGAATATTCATGAAATTATTCTCTGTAACATTTTCATAATCTGTGAAGTATTAAATGTACAATTGTTTCATCAAATTGAATTTTTATAAAGTTAATCATATTTAAATGCTAATTATTTTAGCTATTCTGTGGTCTTTTGGGGTTAGGGGGAGGCTGTGCCTGACTTTCTTAAAACCGGTCATGAATATTTCTTTTCAGTCTGGGTATTTTGTTGGGGAAAGTGATATGATGAAATAGGTCTATTCATGTTTTCCAAAGTGAATAATTTGTTTTATCAGGATTATTATAAAAATCTAATAAAATAAACGAATTTTATATTTCATTGAATTTTTTTTCTCTCTTTTCTTTCCTATCTGCTGGTTCACCCTTGTTCAAGCTACAGTCTTGACTCCTTTATTATTTAAATACTGAAGTATTGAGATGATTATAGCCAGCAGCAGGTGATTCTTTCTACTAACTGTTGTTCAGTCAGGTTCAGCTGTTAGAAACAGATATATGTTCACATTGGCAGTCTGCATATAAAATGAGAAGTTATTGGGTTTGTTTACTTAAGTAGTCTACAAATATTCAGAATATTTTTATCTGTATAAAGAGGTACATCAATAAGCTTTTTGCTGATAGTTAAAGTGAAATTGATGCATTTTAATATAAATCACATAGTATAAAGTATCTGCAGCTCTGAGCTCTACTGGGAAGTTGTCAAATCTTATGTGTGAAAGGCTGTTACACATTAACTGGGCATAGTTTAATATTAATAGCTCCTGAGATTTGTGGCTAAGTGAGCTCTTTGTTTCCCATGTTTGGGTTTTTATTTGCAACAATTTGGTTGCTTTTATGTATAAAATGGTTGTGAGTATACACAACACTATGACAAGGTTCTGGGCTCTTAACTTTCATGAACACCATGCCATTTCCATCATGCTGCACTCAAAACAGCACAGATGTGAGTCTGGGAGTGGCGTCCCCGCTGCTCATGAGTCTTTGTTTGGAGAACACCCTGATTAACCCCCACCCTTCATGGTTCATTGACTCACTGATAGATCAAGTTTAAACTAGTACATATTAGCACATTTGTTACTAACAGAGGAACAGTTGGCCATTCTGTTTTACATTGCTGGTTCATTGCAAACTGGTGTGCTAAAAAGGTCTGCACTCTAGAATATGAATTGAGATGTTACCAAAGGCCTGAGAACCAAGTCAGTTGTATGTTAATGTAAAACCATACCTATATTTTAATCTTGGATTACCTATGGATGGTTATTCTATCATAAAAGTCTGAAAATATATAATGATCACTTTGGAGATGCTTTTTTTTTCAAGGAGCTCAGGGGATTTATGGCTCCATAAAGCTTTCATAGTAAACAGAGTGTCATAATTGGATGAGAGAAGAGCAAGATCATTACTGCCCTATGCTTTGTGTTGTGGCATTCTGAAAACACTTTTCAAAGAGTTCTCTGTAGTGAGTGATTTTACATAAATCTTTCCAATGCACTCTATCTCATTGTTACCTGGAGATGTTTATTGTTTGCTCAAGAGAGTCAAAATGTCCGTCTAAACTGTCCCTTTGTATGTAAATTAATTAAATTTCTTGAGATTTCATTGACTTTCTTCTCTTTCCTTCTTTCGTAACCTAGTTTCAAAATCGCCAAATCCTTTTCTTACTGTTACAGTTTTTTTTTGGTTTCGGTTTTGTTTTTTTTTTTCATGGAAGATAGGCTCACCAACTCATTTGGCAGTTTCAGCTTCTGAATTTTGTCTTGGCTTCATCTCACTCACCTGTGCCATCTCCTTGTCCACCTGCTACTTTGCATTTCCTCTTCTTGTATATTGATGAAGCACCAATTCCCTGCATTGTCCAAGCCCAAGATAAATCAATGGAGGTGACATTCACAACAAATTAGTGACAGGTAGACTAAGCCTGTTACTTTCAGGTCTACATTCTGATTTTCACTTTAACGGATGGTTTGTTCCTGAAAAGCAAACATTTTAGATCTGAGCAAAAGCATGTCTATTTTCATTGGTGCTGTAAAGGTTAATTTAGACAAGATTTCATCAATTCTTAAATATAATTCCGAAGATTCGAAGCTTGTAGATATAGGGAGTAAGTATGAGATAGGAATTGAATTACTTTTTATTTTTAAAAACCTTAACTTGGCAGCATGCTAAAATTTCATGGGATTTAGATGTCTTTTGAGAATTCTTTGGTTCCTTTTAAAATATTTGTCTAGCCATTTTTGTGTTATTTTAGGAATTAAGATACATCATTAAATGTCTGGACTAATTTTACATCAGTGATTTAAAAAGAAAAGTTTTTTTTGCCTGAATGATTGCTTTGGAGTGTTGACTTTTTGTTTTCTTTAATCCCATTGGAATTTTGGTTTTATAATATCTAAAATTTTTGGTTTATTTTTAAGAATAACATTAAATTATATAACATACATATTATATATAGTATATATATGCTGTATGTATGTATATGTATGTACATGTATATGTATGTATTACCTACCATGTGCCAGATACTATTCCAGGAACAAGTATCATAGTAGACAGTTGAATCACAAAGTCTTTGACCTCAAGTAGTGGTAGTGGAATGTAGTTTGTTTGGATGTATAACAAAGTACCATAGACTGGGTGGCTTGTAAACAGTAGAAATTTGTTTCTCAGTCTGGGAGTTAGAAGTCCAAGATCAGGGTTCTAGCATAGCATGGTCAGGTTCTGAAGACCTCAATTTTATAAAAACATTAATCTCATTAATTGGGGCACAGCCTTACCACCTAATTAGCCCCAAATGTTCTACATCCGGTACCTTACATTAGGGATTAGGATGTCACCATGTGAACTTGGAAAGGATACAGTCATTAAGTCCTTTAAAAGGGAGAATAGGAAAAAACAACAAAACACAAATATATTTCTATGATGTCAAATGGTAATGCAAATTACTAGGCAATGGGATGGAAGTGTTTGATGTTGTACACCAATGGTCAAGGAATGTTTCAGAGACTAATGTTTTAGATGAAACTGGAAGGAATGGGACAGGGAGCCACAAGAATACCTGAAGGGAAAATGTTGCAAGTGGAGGGAACAATAAATGCAAAAGACTAAGCAGGAAAATCATACAGGGTGGAACCAGCAGGGACACAGTAGTGGGAGGTGAGGTCACAAATAGCTGGGATCTGAACATGAAGGGTCTTACAAGCTTTATATGATTTTTGACTTTTATTCTGAGAAAAATAGTGTGGCAGCATTTAGGAGTTCAGCAGAGGAGTGACATAGAACTTTTGAAATAGATGTTCTGGCTGATAAATGGAGAGTAGACTGTGACAGGGTAAAAGGATTGGAGCAGGAGACAAGTTAAGTGAAAATTGTATACTAGATTAGAGGTGGAGACTTAAATCAGGAGTGGTGTGTAGAAGTGGTGAGAAGTGATCAGACTTTGGATTCATTTTGAAGACAGAGTAGACTAGACTTAGTGACTATGGGGGATATTAAGAGAGAACAAGTTAAGGATGACACTAAGATGTTTTTCTTCAATTATGAAAATATTATGCCAAACATAGAAGCACATTTTATGTCAAACACATTAAAATGGGTACGTATATACTTTTTACCTAGATTCTGCAGTTCCTAACTTTTTCTATTTTCTATATTTGTTTCAGACATGCTGTGTTTTAAATTATAGACACCATAACATTTCCCCAAGATATACTAAAGTGTTTTCCAAAATGTCTTTTATATCTGTTTTGTACCAACAAGAATCTTTCATTGAATTAAATATATTTAAACTATGACACTATGACATTTCCCTCACCATTTATATTCTCTTTAATATTGAGTCATGAAAGAGACTGGATTATTTGTTCTGTGACATTTATGAGTACACAAAGAACAGAATTCCGACTTAGTGGATCTGCTGTGAACCTTTCTAGTAAGTTATTGGGCGGTACTGACCTGTCATTCTGAAAACCACACTTGATGCAATACTGCTGCATGACTTTCTAGTTGTTTCTTTGTAGTATCATTTAACTTGTTCTTCTATTCTCTATATTTCCTCTAAGCTGGATTTTCAATCTAAAGTCTTCATTGGATTCTTGTTATAAATTTGGAGTAAGAATGCTTCATCAGAAGCATTTTAATACTTCATGTTTCATCATCTCAAATGGAAGATTATGTCTCACTATGCTACTATTAATGAGGCTAGGATTGATCTCTGAGTCAAGGAGGTGACAACTTGATCCCTCCTTTGTAGTGTCTAATCGAACTAGTAGATAATATGTAGGGTGGTACTTAGGGGCTAGGGGCTAGTTCTTAAAAAAAATCTTAACTAATGTTTTTTACATATATTGATTATTCTTGCCTGAACAGATTAGTTATTGAAAGAATATGGAGATTTTCTAATTAAATCATTTTCTAAATTCATGGTATTCTTTTATTTTAAAAAAGGGTGTTGATTCTGCAACCGGTACTTACTCAGAAATCTAGAGATTACTAAAAAGTCAGGATAAATGATCAATTAATTATTTTTAATTACTGTTTTTCAAAATGTGACCTTACTGACTAGAGCAAGTGAAATAATGATGTTTTCAGCTGGTGAGGTGGGGAAGACTGAGTAGATAGACTAAGTGGGAAAAATCAGAATTTCAGTTGTGAATATATTAATTTTGAGAGGTTTTTACACATTTGTATTAAGAATTGTAAAAAAGAAAATACCCTAGCAATTATAAATAGAAAACTTGTTTAATAGATGATATTATTAAAGACCTGCAACTGCTGCTGAATTGCTTTTTACCTCTTCACCCCATATATAGGGCTTCTTGAGACAGCTTCTAGGACCAGTACACTAAGGGAAATAAGTAGGATCTAGTTTTGAGATGGTTTTCCATGATAGAGTAAGAATGAACTACTGAAGCATTACAGTCTCTCATTCAACATGTTATTAAAAGATAGCAGGTAAAGGAAATCATTCTGGTAGGCAGATTTTCAAATAGTTTTGATACTAGTTTTTAAGGAGTGATTATCATAGAATTGATCAAAACATAGACATTGGTTAAGAGCTTGACCAAATAGAAATCTGAAAGAAAAGACTGACAGGTTGTAACAAGGATGTTTAGGCAGAAGTATATGGATGACTTTCACAGAATAAGAACAGAATTTGAGATTTGTATTTTATGCAAATGCTCCTCAAAGAAAATGTATTGCAGAAGAGGAAATAACAAGTAATCAAGATGCCCCATTTAATAGATGTCAGCAAGGATTTGAGAACAACCCAGGGCTTAGACAATGAGCATATCAATGAATTGACCAACAGGAAGAGCTAGGAGAAATGTATGTATTTAACAGCAAACATGTCTATTCATCAAGACTTATTTTAGCCACTATTGCTTGAAATTACTTACAAATGAAAGTCCTGGATATGGCCCATATTCCAGATAACCAGTCAACCACTTCACAGGTTGATTATATTGTATTCCATTCATTATGGAAGGTCAATGGTTTTGTATTACTGCTATAAATGCTTACTTTTAGGTATGGATTTGCTTTTCCTGTCCACCATGTTTTGGTCAACACTTCCACCTATGTCCTTACTAAATATGTATTCAGTGAGTTTACATCCTACGTAATATTGCTTTTGTTCAAGGGGCATTTACATTTATATCAAGAGAAGCGAGGCATTTGACTAACTATGAAATTCTTTGGTCTTACCATGTTTCCTAATGTACTAAATTATATTCCACTTAGAAGACAGACTTGTGATAATTAGTTTTCAGTTATAGAAGCAGCATCTCCTACTCTCCTTAGCTATAGACAGGATTTTATTTTACCCTATGAAGTGAATGACCCATGATTGGCAAAATTTCCCATATTTTCAATCACTTTTTTTTTTCAGCAAATACTCTTCATCATGTTGCTGTAGTACAAACATCTTAATACAAACATCTAAGTCACCCAGGAGTTGAGAGCTTCCCTTACAACCTTCTCAATGGTTGGCTGTTTGTATGTTTCATATCATTGGTCCTGAGATTGTTATTGATACCTGATGTCTTTGTTGCATTTCACTATGATTTTGAGACCATTTTATCTTCTTACTTTTAAACACCTTCAACATCGAGGCTTAATACATCATACATCATACCAGGTACCACTTGATGTAGTCCTGTGCAGATTACTGAATCCTTCTTCAATTCTTCAAGACTTTAGTTCCTATCTTACTGTTACTCTCTCCATGTGTTTTGAGGACATTCTCAGTTTGGGGTCTCTTTTTCTTCAAAGATCTTGACCTATACTTAACTGCACTTTATATTGTCTATTACCATAACCACATTATGAGAGTAGTGATTCTCAAAGCATAGTCCCAGACTAACATCAACATCACATGAGAACTTGTTGTAAGTTCTCACACTCCATCCCGACTACTGAATCCAAAACTCTGGGTCTGGCGTTAGAAGATATGAAATCCTTTTATTTGAATCAACATGGATGGATCTAGCAGGATGTTAAGTGAAATAAGTCAAAAAAGGAAACATAGACACCAGATGACCTCATTTGCATAAGGTAGAATGTGAACAGACATAACCAAGGAACAGATGAAATAAAACCAACCCTTAGACACTGGCAATTGAACTGATGTTACCAATGGGAATGGGCCAGGGGTGAGGGTGGAGGGGTTCGGCAAGTGGTGAACAAGAGCCCACTGGATGTGCTGAAGAACAGTATTGGTGGAGGGCAGGATGTATTGACATATATCTGAGCAATGGGGAAATTACACATATGGGGAACCTATACATATGAGTTTGTTTTAATGTGTAGAATAAAAGCTGCTGTAATAAAAAATGATAAAATTAAAAAAAAATGTCTTACAAAAACACAAAACTCTGGGACTGAGATCCAGAAAGTACGTTTTAAGAAATACAGGAGATTCTGATGATTACAAAAGTTTATCAGATCTTGCCATTTTCATTATGAATAACTCTCAATCTCAAGCAACCTACTTTCTATGTGGCAATTACTGTCTATCTTCCTGGCTAACCTTATTTGCTCTCCCAACTCCTAAAATCCTTCAACCCCTCTGAGACTACAATTTATTGATTCTGCCACTTTTTTACTAGTCCATATGACATTTATGTCCTCACTTTCCCCTTATCCAGGTGCGCATTTGACTATTTGATTTTCTCCTTCACATATTATAGCCAAAGAGCTCTACCTTCAAAATATATCTAATATCTACCTTTTAATCTGCACTTCAGCCACTCGAGTTTAGGCACAATCATTTCACACTTAATATTGTAACTGTTCTTATTGTGTCAGTCCTTGCCTACATGGTGTCTTCTTTCCATACAGCAGCTAGAGATTTTCTTTTAACAACCAAGGGTATGTTGCTTCATGGCCCCAAATTTACTGTGCTTCTCCTCTCAGACAGAAGTTGAAGTTCTTGTAAATGCCCACAAGTCTCTAGGTGATCTGTCCTTTCCTAACCAGCAAGTTATTTCTTCTACCTTTGCCCTCCCTCTCTCCCACTACTAATGAGCTTCATTTTTATCCTTAGAACTCATTACCAGTTGACATAGTCTGAGTTATCGTGCTATTTCTGTCTCCTACATTAGAATGGAAGTTTCATGAGAGTGGAAGCTTCCTTGTTCACTGATAGAGCCTGAAATTCTAGAACCCTGCCTGGCACATAAGCTGACATGTAGTTGTAAATAAATGAATGAATGTCACTGTTATCTACATGGCCTTAGGCTAGCACAATTATTTTATTCCTTTTTCAAATAGTTGACTATAATGTGCCCTACACTATGGAGGTAGAACAAGAAGGGATCCCCACACCCCTACCCCAAGAGTTTCCAGTTCAGTAGGGGAGAACAAGCAACAAACACAAATTTACAACCATCTAAGAATCGAAGATGGGAAGTGTATGGACCTGTAAGACAAATGATAAGGGGGAAATGACATAGCAAAAGACATGTAGCCAAGGAGGCCATAGCAACCTTCCCTAAGGAAGTGATGTCCAAGGTGAGATCAAAACATAAAGGTTAATTAGACAAAGTGACTCTGGTGAAGGAGAATTGAGAGGCAGGGACAGGGATAGCAGGTGCAGGGCCCTGTGATGAGTTTACAGAAATTAATAGACTAAAGGGAGACTAGAGAGAATGTGGGAAGAGAGAAGGTTGGGGACTTTAAAACTTTTATTTATTTTTCCTAATTAAATCCTATTTTATTCAACTGAAACTCCTCTTCTATCTCTAAATTGATATCAAACTACTACCTAATTTGTAGATACTTAGACTCCAGCTTCATAATCTTTATATGAAGTATACCCAAAAGGAAACAAGAAACAAGAAAGTGAATACATATTGCTAGTGAAAAGTTGCCTTCACGGATTGATGTTTTACAAGATCTCAATTTATGAGAATAGAACATTCTGATTAATTTTAGCTTTCCTTGATTGCTATTATTAATTGAGGCTTAAGAATAAAATTATCTTGCTTAAATCTTTTTGGAAAATGTTTAAAAAATAGTTGAAGTCCTTCTGCCTTTTAAGAGGACTGTGTGACAAAGACTGGATGGGACATGTAGCATGTACTTTTATACAGACATATTTAAAAGCTGCAGGCCTGTAACTGTGGTGTGTCCGTCTTCACACGCTCCAAATGACAGCTCCTCAGTTTTACAAACTTCAGTTCGCAAGTCACGGTACTGGAAGAGGGGAAGAAAAGTAGGTTTTTATGATAGCGACATTTGGGGACTGCCATTTGTGCTTAAACATCATCTTTACTGGAGTTGCCCCTGTTTGAAAAATGAAGCAGACTAGCTATTGTGATAAATTTACCAGTGAGGTAGATTTGATTTGGATATTTAATTTGACTCTTGGTGTCTGGAATTTAGAACACTTCATGTCTCCTTATGTTTTAATATAATTGAGCCCTTCTCCCCCCACCGTTTTATTTATATGCATGTTTGTGTCAGTATGACTCATGGAGTTGGGTTTTTGAAGAATCCAATGTAATATTGTATGATCTATTACTCTCTCTATTCCTTTTACATTTATTTTTGGTCCCTGTTTGGCCAGTGGTAGCCTCAAGATATTCAGTCCTTCATTTGGATTTTGTTGTGTAAATGGTATAAAAATTAGTTGATTTGGTTTCATAGAAGAAAGCTGGAAGCAAGAAGTCAGACAGGTGACTAAGAAAGGCTTCAGTGAGGAAGTGATTTGAAGTGAGCTTTGAAAAAGTGGTAGAGTTTTGACAGAAATGGGCATGAGGTGGGATGGAGAGGGGAATAGTCTGAAGAAGGCTGTGATATCTAAGGAGTAACACAAAGGGTCTAGAGCTTTATGGGAGAGCGAAATTGAACAGAAAAACCCTCTGCACTTAACTTGCTTCCTGCTTTGGCTCCTGTTAGAATTCCCTCCTCCATCCACCTCTGCTGTTTTGCTAAGGGGTGGGATGAGGTGTGAGGAAGGAGGGAATTCTAAGTAGTGAAAACAATTTGAACCAAAGCTCCTCTCAAATATTCCCTTCTCTAGGAAGCTGTTTCCAGATCCCTAATGAGAATTAACCACCCTTCCCTCCCATCACATTTGTGCTCCTGTTAACAAGTCTACTCTGTCTTGTGCTGTTTCTATTTGTGGCTACATCTTCCTCCTTGTAGAGCACAGAACCATCTTAATTGCTTTGCCTCTCTTCCCACTACTCAGCACAAATGCTCACTAAATGTTTCTTGAATATGTGTGAGAGGTGAAGGAGGGAGCCTAGTTGTTAGCAGGAACTGGGAGGGCTCTGAATGTCACTTTCAGGAGTCTGGCTTCCTCTGGAGGCAGTGATGAGCTCCGTCCGGCTGGACTGATCAGAGCTGTGAAGCCCGAGGGTGTGGTGGAATAGGAAATGACAAGGGTGCTGGTGTGCCTGTACCCTGGCCCCAGAGAATGGGAAGCCAGAAGGTGACAGCTAGGAAGGACAGAAGGCATGGAAGCAGTTACCATCTTGTGAATCTGGGCATTCATTTGAATGTAGGAATTGGAAAAAGAAGGAAGGCAGCCTGGTTTTGAGGTTTCAAGACTGAGTTGATTAGGAGGCTGACAGAAGCCTCTTACCAATATAAGGAGGAACCGGGGACCGTTACAGAGCGTGGAAATATTTCCACATGCTTCTGTCTCATCTCTTCCTCATCCAAACCACTCCCAGAATGCAGGTCGGTTATATCTGTTGAAAGTTTATTATATCAAATATGAGAAATGAGATAGTCTCCATTTGAGCCACAAAAATTGACGTTGGTGTCATGAACAATTTTTCAATTGATTTTAGGAATGATTTTATTTGAAAAGGATACTAACAATTTAAAAAAAAATTTTTTTATTAATCTTGAAAACTGTCCCTCGAAGAGCAGCTTACTGTAAAAGAAACAGTCCTCAGCTTTCTTGTGACTTCTCTGTCTCTCCTGGCCCTTCCAAACAACAGAAAATTTGCATTGCACCTGCTCCAACTGGGTTCTAAGTAACAAGCGTCTTGCAAGCCCAGAAAACTGTAGTATCAAATCTCAGCCACAACTGTGAGGCAGTACTATCACCGAGTCCCTGCCGAAAGACGTTGCTTTCCCAATTCCCAGGGGAAGAATTTTTTCTCCCCTGCCCCTTTTCAGACTTGAACTCTAACCTAAACCCAATTTTTAGCTCCCAGCATGCATTGCTGGGGTGCTGTCCCTGAGCCTACTCTGCTTACTCTGCTCCACTCTAGGCCCAGCAGCCTGTTGGCCTGGATTGCCCTGAGGCCACTGGAGGGCCCAATTCTCATAATAAGTGTATTTTTCTAAGGAAGGGAAATGGACCTTTCTATTTGTTACAGTCCATTGCATCTGCCCCTCCCCCCAACCCCAAATGCTAAAGGAACATTTTATATATTATTTGGTAAATATACATAAACATCACTCAGCATCCACAAAGTTACTTTCACTTATAGCTTCCTGCAGACACTAAATGCTTTGTTAAAATTCATGACTTATTTTTAAGAGGAATGTGCCTAGTTCACAGCTAGGGAAATACAAATATTTGAAAATAATGCCCCATTCAGAAAAACTCTTACAGAAATTTTCAGTCAAAGTAACAAATACTATTTACAGGGAGTATAAAATTCCAACTGGACTTAGGGTATGTTTTTAAATGTAAACAAAAAGAAATGCTGACAGATTTATAACTGAGTCTTTATTTCCTTCTTAGGTTTTTCCAACAGACCCAAGTCATTAAAGATACTCCTTAACCCGCAAAGCCACAAAAAAGAAGCTACTCAAATCTATTATGGGAAGGTTGAACCACTGTTGAAGATTGCAGGAATAAAAACTGATGTAACGAGTGAGTCATTTTCAGAATATAATTTTGCATCTAAAAAATAATACTCCTTGAGGGAAAATAAACTGTATTTCTTAATCTAAATATATGAAGCTATTTTGAATACCTAATTTTTATATCTGCTTCCAGAACCTATTGCAGCCAATTTAAGGATTATAATTTTTTGTTTTCCTTTTTATTAGAATTATCAGTGCTTGCTATTTACATCATTTTTCAGACTTTAAAAATTAGTCTGGTGATTTAAAAAAAAACTGTGCACTTGGTGTCTTCATTGATGTATTTGCTACTTATACATTTTTTTCTGCAGTTTGGTAAGCAGTGACATTTGGTCCTTTATATGTTTGAGTCTTTCTATGGACGCCTTTGTTAGGTGGTTTTTGTTCGGACTCTGACCCCTGCTGGTTAGGTCAAAACCAAGCACTTCACTGCTGGTTGAAGTCAGCTTAAATTCACTATCCAAAATAAGAAAGATGCTTTGGTTTGTGCTGAGGAATGTAGACATTTTTTAATTCTGAAGTTAATAGAATGAGTAGTAAAGTCCTTTTCAACTTTGTGAATTTGGTGACCCAATACTTTAGTTTTCTGGAGACTTATTTTTCCCGTGAAGGACAAAGAAGGAGCGTTGATGCTATGGAGACCTACATCCTCAATTTTTCTGGTTTTATTTCTATGTAGCTTCATTAACAGACAAGGCAAATATGTAGTAGATTTTAACTGAATTAAGAGTATTGCATAATAAGGCCACTCAATAGATAAGGCCAGAGTGCAATTGTAATATCCTGATATCAGCTACAAATTCTCAGGGAAGGGATTCAAAATGACCTGACTTTCCTCAGCTTTAAGCAAGGGAGATGTGTCTCATGTTGTAAATCAGGTTATTGAAGCCCAAATGGCACGACTTGGTGGACTGGAATAGAAGGAAGTTGCTAAAAAACAAAAGCAATTTTTGTGGAAGGTCAGTCACCCTGAAGTCATCTACTGCAAAAGAGGTTCAAGAATAACTACCGTGAAAAACTCAGAGAAATTTATGAGTTAAAATTGTAGTGAGTTAACCTTTCATCACTGTAGATTTTTGCTTACTTAGAGGTAATTTATAAGAAAAAGGCATTTCAGATGTGTCATTTCTTTCTACTGAAGATTGACAGAGGAAAAATTTGAAATTCATATTAGGATGATACTCAATTCACCATGTTATTTCATTGGTTTAGTATCAAGAACAGTTTTAAGTGAATATTAATGTATATCATTTAGTTCAGGAAACTATTGAATGGTGTGTTAATTATTATGCAAAATGCAAGATGAATAAGCTATACTACCTGCTTTTGAGTGACTTTTGGTTTATTTAAATATTTAGAATAAATATAATTGAAGTATGCATTAAAAAAACCCATGGTGTCTCGGATACTAATACTAATATTGATACTAATTTTGATCAGAAGACTCAAGAAAGGTATTTGAACTAGACATTTGAATTGGACAGTTTGGAGATTCAGAGAAGGAAGCTAAAGTTTTTCTGTGCATAAAACAAGAAAAAGTGAGAGAAAGCAAGCTAGTATAGACACAAATGAAGTGTGTGTGTGTGCTACCTATAATATCTTGGGGTTTTTAAAATTAACATTGGTTCCTCAGTTTTGACTTGATCTTAAATCTGCTCCTTTACATCTTCACAATTGGTCACCAAGTGAATTGGATCCTTCTTTATTCAAATTTATTGGGATGGGGAAAGTGTTTGTATATGACACCCGACAAATTTTATTCCTGAGCAAGGATTAGTGTTTTTTGCTTTCAGTTTGACTGTCCGATTATGTTGTGTGTGTGCAAGCTGGAGCAATCACTTTAACATCAAGTCCCTCTCCATGGTTTGAGGTGTGAGAGCTTCTTTTCTGGAAAGATGAGGAAGCCCGAATGGAATCCGGGTTCTGTTAAGGAGAAAAAAGTAAAAAATGTCTTCTGAGAAGTTTTACAACATGTGCAGTGTAGGAAGTTTGAGTGCACATTGTGACTGAATTTTTATGCTACATTTAATCGTTTATTCATCATGCATTGATCTGGAGTTGGTGTGAATTTTTATCTGGTAAATTTTTAATCTGGTTTAGCAAAGATGATTTCTCCTGAAGAATAAAGATTATAAAGAAAGAGACTGAAGGAAAGTAAACTGGTTCATGAGGCTGGAGCTAAGGCAGAGGGCATGACAGGAATATACTTTTCTTCTTAAATCTGTAGGATCAGAGAAAACTAATCCGTTCTAGTGTTTTATTTTTTAAAATTCGTAAATATAATTAAATATCATACTTAGTTTAATGTGAAATTAGAGTACTTACATAAAACAAATTAAGATTTTTTTATTCAGAGTGGCTAAGAGTATTAGCTGCCTAACACTCCTCCTACAGGCAAAATTATAAAATTGCATATTTTGGTTATAAAACCATCTTAGGGTGTATATGGTCTAAATAGTTACATTAAAAACTTTCCTATTTTGTATAAGTGAATGAATAAACATTGGATACTTGAAAAGTTTTAGAATTTTCCTACCTATTTCACAGTATAGTTTTATAATTTGAATCAGGTAATATATTTGCTATATTGTATATTTGAATATATTGTATATTTTAAGGTGTTATAGAAGTATCATAATTCTGTGCATTTCAGTTTTATTGAATTATTTAACAGTTTCAGTCAACCACCCTTATTTTTAAAGAAAAATTTCTTGTATGAAAGAGTAAAGCAGGAAGAGTATATGTTTTCTATATGTCACATTTTAATACATCTTGTGTACATTTCTGAATCTATATAGAATGTGAATTACATAATACATTCTATACTATAACTCATTTGGAGATGGTGGTGCATAAATAAGGCATGATTCAAAAATTATAGCTATATAATATTTTTATACATTTATTTTTAGAATTGTTTTATAAATTTTACTGAAGAAACATTGTACCATAAAATTATAGTTTTAAAGTATGTTTCATCTGTAAACCAATATCTATATGTAACACGTTAAGTTGACCACCAACAGTCCAATTCTATACTTCATCATACAATTGACTCCTTTTACTCCTCTCCTACTCCTCTGATTCTAGAGACTAAAAATCTATTTTCATTTTGATTTAGATAATTTTCTGTTTTTTTATTTAAAAATAAATATCACCACGTTAATAAAAATATACATGCACTATTCATTTTGACTTGTGCTGAAACTCTGTCTTCTGAATATAGATCAGAATCTTTCGAAATCTTTGAGCCTAAATTGCATCCCCACCTCTGCTACCACCACCAGTTCAGCCTCTTATCTAATAATGCTATCAGAAAAACTTCTGGAAGAACCTAGAAAGAGCTTAATTATTCTTCTCGATAACTTGGCACATGAATCAGAAAAAAGCATGAGTGCTAAGCCCATACTGTTAAATGCTTTTGTTTCTTTTTCTTTCTTCCCAAACAGAACAGACTAGGAATTATGCCATTCAAGATGTGAGTGAAATTTTGAGAGCTCATAGATTCATAGTATAGTTCATAGAACAGTAAAGTGAAAAAATCAAGGCAGCAGAGAAATCAAACTAGAATGAACTTTAGAGACATCTAAGCTGAATTTCCCCCATGATGGAGTTCAGGTGTGTGGTATTTCTCATGGATGAACAGCTTGCCTGGACTGGGCACCTTTGCATTGAGTTAGTCAGTGTATGTTACTAACACTGTGCCTTTGTGCAGGTTCATAAAAGGTACCTCCTTTGTGCTGACTCACAAAGTGGTGCCCTTTCTTCTGGACTTATTCAGCCTAATGTCACCTCGCAGGTCGAGTAGGAGTACCTGCTGGATTGTAAACCAACCTACCCCTTTGACCAGATGCCTTTGCGTAAGACACAAGGTGCACAGCACAGAGAACTTGTGAGCTGACATTTCCCTCCTTGTCATTTCTATCTACTACAATTAATGTTGTCTGTTGTAGTCATACAAAATAAATGTGTCCCATCTTGTAAATAAGTGTCTTTGAGATATTTGAAAACATATCAGACTGCTCTGGATCTCTTGTCCATGATAGGCACATTCCTCTCCTCCAGCCATTCTTTGTAAGAGCAAAGCTGGTGGATCCAATTCCTGGTTATATTATTATCCTGGGCAAAGGCACTTCTCTGAATGCTGCATTGATCTCTGCCAGCTCAAGGCCGATGGAAGTGCTGAGTCACCAGTTAATTTTTACCTCCTGGCTGAACCTGAGCAGAATTGTCAGGAAAATGAAATTTGTTGTCACGTTCCTCTTTTTGTTCTTCTAGGATCATGAGCCAAGCTTTTGACACTTTTGCCAAGTCTCCTCATTGTTTTTCTTCGTGTCTTTATGACTCTGCTTGAAACCTTCCCTTCCTTGGAAATGCCTCTTGTTATTCCTGCTCTCACACAGCAGAAACCTAGGCAACTTGATAAAACTGAGTTACAAAAGATGTTAGGGGACTGAGGCTTTACTCTCTTCCAGTTTTACCTACATTGTAATAAAAATCTGAATAGTAAATGTTCCTGCATTTTTATCGAGCTGGAGGAGAGAATTCTGGGTAAAATATATTTATTATCTTTTAAGTAATTGTGGTGTTCACATTACACCTTAATTATATCTTATGTATTTTTATTATGGATGTATATGGCAATCTTGTTTCCAACACTTAGATGTCTGTTAGGGAGTTGAAACTTTATCCTTGTGGACATTCATTAAGGGAAGTGCCATGATTAAATAAGTGCTTATGAAAGGTCATTCTGGTTAGAATGGCATAAAGGATTGGAGGTTGACTGAAGAAGAGGCTGTTGTGTTGAGGATGATGACTAGACCTACTGCATTGACTTGAAAATGGAGGAATGTGTGGTAACATATAATTAAAATACAAAAACAACCGATCTTGGCCATGGAGTGGTTATGAGAATGAAGAAAAGGGATAATCCAGGAAGAATTTCTTTTCCTGTCTTGGGCCATGAAAAGAGGGTGATAGAGCACAAAAAGAACAATATATTTGAGGAATAATATATTTGAAGGTGGAATTGATGGATTCTGTTTATGAGTTTACTACGTTTGAAGTACCCATAGGACAGTAAAGAAAATGACATCTTGGTATCTTACCCTATTATAGAATTTTATCACTGGACTAATAAATGTTTTATTATATCCAAATCAAATCTCATCTGACTTCACTTCATCTTATTTCCTCATCAGTATTCACTGTCAACCTCAACATGTTACTTTCTTCCAGTCTTGTCTTCCTGAGGAAGTGATATTTAAACTGAAGTTTGGGGGATAGAGGGAGATCCTGGTGGAAATAATTGTGTGTTCAAAAACTTGTAAATAATGGAGATTTCAACTTTCCTAAATATAAAGGGAATAAAGTGACACTCTGGAAAGGGAAAGAAGATGAAAGAAGAGTCTAGTAACCTTCTAGCCTTCCATTTTTTAGGATTATTTGAAGTGGGAAGATTTCAATCTAACCTTTTCTGATTCTAGAATAATATGCTTTCTAAATATATATTTTGATTTTTCCTATATCTAAATAATAGTCCAGCTGCTCTCTATTATTCCCCCCTACATTATTTTTCTTTATAATCACTTATTGTTACTTTATCTTATACATTCATTTTTAGAAATTAATATACATTGTTTTCTCCAAAATAAAAATTTCCTGAGGTCAGGGACTGTATTCATTTTTTTTCGTTTGTCCTATTGTACTGTGGTCAGATTTCTTTCATCTTTTCTGTCTCTTTGCTCCAGATCAATGATTTCATTTAATTTTATAATGTCGCATAAAAATTTACATCAGTGTATAGTCAAATTCCACCTGTAAGATCAAAGGAAAAAAACAAGGCTGTTTCGTATTTTCACTAAATAAAAATAACATTCAGCCATAACATAATTTTAAAGCTAATTTTATATTGGATTTGAAAGCTTTACCCTAGTCAGCCTCAGTATAAGAGCAAGACTTGAAAAACTGATCTCAGCATAAATATTTCTTTATAATATTCTTAATTATTTTTAATGTATTTATAGAAGATGTTTTATTATTTTGGATTTTAAGACTGAACTGCTTGCTGAGATTATAAATGATCAGCACAAAATCATTTATGATAACATCTAAAGTTTATTAATAATTTATTTTACATTAAATTTTCTTATAGCTTTGTTTTGATTAGAATTTAATATGAAGAGTTTTATTCATGGAATGTTAACAGCATGAATAAGCTATGGGAAAATTACAACGTGGATACAGAATGATTCTTTTAGACACCAAGACTAATAATTTTGAACAATATCTAAAAACATTGTAGGGAAAGCTTGAACCATGCTGGCACCAGGGACAGACAGGCATGAAAGATTAATGTAATCTTGCATATAATGATGCACATTCTTACACAAAAAATCCATCTGCAGTGTCATGTCAGTCAGCAGAAATCTTTGATGGGTGGATACAGCTGGGCTGTCTCTTCTGGCAGAGCTGCCCTAGAAAATGCTAAATGTGGTTGGGATGCTTGGTGCCATCTGTAGTGTGCCAGTTTATCCTGTCTTCACTGGCATTTACAATACTGCATAGGGCATCAGGACTGTAGAGACAGCAATAGGGAGTGACAGATTCATTTCCTCGGAGGATCCAGGCTCTGGTGGGCCAGTGCGCCACCCTGCATCTCAGCTCTGGGTCTGTTATCATCTGTGTTGGCTTTGCTTCCTGTTTTCACATCCAACTCCTCCTCTTTTTAGTCTAGCGCTTCCAGATACACATTCTTCTAGTATGTAAATCCTACACTAACCTTTTGATTAATTTATTCATGTACGGTTGCCAAAGCGATTTAACATTGACTGTTTGATGCCAGCTAATATGCCTTATTTTCAAAATACTGTTGCTCCTAGGCTTCTGATTTATAGAAAATGTGTCTTATTTAGGGAACGCTAAACAGACAAGCACCAAGATAAATGATCTAACTGTTATGTGTGGGATATCCCCAGATGACTTCTGTTAGAACAAATGTCTGACCCTCTTTTACATAAAGCTATAAAACATATCAGGCAACTAACACTTAATCCTCTTTCCTATGATTAAAATATAAATATTCAAGAATAAATGTTGTTTTATGACCCAACCATATGTTTAGTCTATTATTTTGCCAAACCAAGTTGTAAAGTATAATTTTTTGTTTAAAACTTTCACTTTTTGTGTGCTTCTTCAAATAGTAACAGAATATGAAGGACATGCTCTGTCGCTGCTCCAAGAATGTGAACTCCATGAATTTGATGGGTAGGTTATATTATTAATCTATATGTATCATATAGCTTATAATATTGACTGTGTCAGCCATATGCTCAGGATATATAATTTTAAAATATTTGTGAAATATGTAGTGAGACTCGGTTTCATTCATATCTGTGTAACAATAATTAATAATTATTATTGAAGTGGTTATCTACTTCTCAAAATTTGACATAGGAAGGCAAAGGAAAAATACCACTAGTAGTAAGAAATGACCACATATATTACGTATATATGTATACATACATATATATATATATATATATATATAAAATGTGAATACATTTGCATCTGGAGTCCTTCATTCTTGACTTTAATCATATGTATCTAGAAAGCATTGATAAAAGGCATTTTATTGATCATTTGGCATAGCTGTACTATGATTGTCCTTTGTAAATTTATTGATAGTATTAATAGTCACTCATTGGTTAATTTGGCTGTGATTGATTGAGGGCAAATATTTTGTGAAAGCAAATATATTTATTTTCAGAATGAGTAAGATGCTAATTTCAATCTTTGTAATTTAGCGACTAGACTACAAATAATTGTGTTCTTCACAGTAGGTATTGGAAACCGCAATATATCACTGCATTACTGTTACATGCAGAGGTTTTTCGCTGGCATGCAAACATTAGAAACAAGACTAGTAATATATATTTTAGTAGTAAATTTTGAAAATAGAATCCATTTGGTGAAATGTTGGATTGATGTGTTAGATGGAAAGATACTCTTTGGTCAAAGTTTGCTTTTTTTGCAAGTGTAGATATTTCAATTTTAAAAGGTGGCAAGTAGTGAATTATTTCTGTCACATGAAGATGTGCGGAGGGCAGCATGAGACTGAGAACCTCAGGAGGAGCAGGTGGGTTTTTCAGTGGAAGCGAAGGGCTTTTCTCTTCCCAAAGAACTGTTTACTGTTTTAGGGAGGGAAGCTGTGTAATAAGAACATGGAGCACTGGCAGGGTAGTTTTTCAGCAATACTTACTCTTTTTTGGTAAGAAAAAATATTAGTCAATGAAGAAGCAAGTTTGGTAGGTCAAGCATGCTTTTACAAAAAGGAATTTAATAGAGGAGATAAATCTAGATGGCAATATTATATACATATTGAGGATGAAGAGTATGAGGTAAGAGACTACTTCAGAACTTTGTACTTAGACCTAGAGAGATTAATAGACCACTTTCAGAGAAATATCTTGCAAGTATCCAATTAAAAAAAAGTGATTGTGAGGAATCATGCCCACAGCCACCTACCATAATATACTCTGTAGTTCTGAAATAGCTTGTGATTATATAATGGTGAGTGCATTGCTTCAAAACATGGTTATATAAATTATGAGGATAATAGATATTATAGGTGTTAGACCTGGTCTTACCTGTCAACATTATGAAGTGTTCTGTTCAATGTGTCAGCTATAAATATGTCCTACTGATAGTAATACTGTTTCAATGACCAGAACTTTGCAGAATGATGAGATTGTTGCTCAAATGCAATATAGTAATGCTTTTCTCTTTACTGTAACATACTTATTTCTTATTTATTTCACATGATAGGTGTTGCTGTTTTGCACTGTGGTATTAAAAGATGTATAGATCCTTTAGTTATTACCCATAATTTTTAACCAGATCATTTTGGCCTATTACATGAATTGAATTCTAGCGATTTAACTATTTCTTAACACTACAGTATGCTGATTTACCTAGGACTTACAATAATTTAAAATTTCTTTTGAAAGCAATGCATGTTCCAGCCTCTTTAAATAGCTCATTTATTTTCATGGGCTCATCTTTCTATTAGAAGTTGATATTGTGCTTGGCATAACTTTTAATAAAATGATAACTTTAGGTCACTCTATTTAGGCATACATAGTATATGAGAAGAATAAAAACAGTTTCTTTAGCATTTCAAAAGAACAATTCGCTAGTGGAATTGTTTGAAAATGAAGTGCCCTATATTTGTGAGTTCCTATTCCTGAACCTGATCAAAGAGTGGTTATCAGGCACTCTTTGATAACTATACATGAAAGATTCAAGGATGGGATAAGGCAACCACAAGACCTATGTTTTGATTAGAGAGGGACTCACATTCCTTCACGAACTTGAGTAGTAAGTATCTCTGCCTGACCCTCGGGAGCTCTTGATAGGTTTTTTGGTAAATGACCCTTTCTGGGCACAGAGAGTTAAGATCCAAGAAAGACTGGATATTACTCAGAAAAGCCAAATAATTTCATAAGAAATGTCTGAGAAATATTATTTGCTAAAATTTTAGAGTTTTTAAATGAGTTACATATGTTTTTATGAAGACACTTTATGGCATAGCTCCAGAGCCAACAGGAACTCTGTATTAGTACTCATGACAGCTGATGTACAACTCTAGTGTGTTCTAGAACTTTCTGATTCATGGCTAAAACTTGTCGGAACTTCAGTTACCATATTACCCCATACTTACACTGGGCCTGACTAGGTAGTTTTTATAAAACTGAAAAAAAAAAAAACCAAAAGAGAGAGAGAAAAGAAAGAGACTAGTAGCAGATACTAGGCTTGAAGTAAATTTATGAGAATAAGTATAGTTAAGCTAATTTGTACCTATTCTACAATGGTAAGTATACTAATGTTTAGTGTATTTTTGCTGTTTTTATCCATCTTAAAATTTGAATTTGTTGGCTTGTAACTTTTTTTTTTTTTGCTAATTTCATCATTGACTAGACCCACAATTAGGTAGTCAAATGTAATTTGGCCAACGTAGATGTTTTATCACATTGGCTATGATACCTGTACTACTAAGTTAAATTTTTTTTCAAAAAGAATCTAAATAAAAAATCCAGTCACAATCAACATTTCAAAGATGGCATTGGTTGATAAACAAGTACTATAAGCACTCATTCAAAAATGTATCAGTTTATATAAGAGAAATCAAATATTAGCCCCCAGGTTTACTTTTCTAGATATAATCATTCTGCCTGGGGATCATAATAAAAAGGAATTTACTTATTTTGAACATACAAGATGTAGCACACGCAACTGATTACCTTAGGTTTATCTTTCAGCATAATGAAGTATGATTAAATTCACTCCTTGTGAAAGGATGATTTTTTTACCTTTTCTTTTAGTATCAAGACTCTTGTGATATATTTGTATTAAGTAAAAATCCCTGGGTAAGTAGCTCTATCTTGAGATGATCTTAATGATCTAGTAGTTGTCAACATAAATAAACATGTTCCTTCTTAATTCATTCAATCCCACATTGGTTCTACTTGGCAAATGGATTTTCAAAATAATAGAATTCTCACAAGACTATTTTCTTTATGTTTTAGATATAGGGAATGAGTTTAACGTTCAGTTAGTGCAGCCTCGAAGGCCAAATTATCTTATTTCAAATCCTAGTTCCATCACTTACTAATGACATGACTTTGGAAAAGACTTTCTTTATCTTAGTTTCCTACTCTGTAAATTGAGGGTGAAAAATATCTATTCTGTGTAGTTACTGCTCAAATTAAGTTAGTTAATACACAGAATGCTGAGAACAGTACCTCGTACATTATTATTATATGACTTTGTTATTATAATTTTCATTTGTTATAGTGTAAAAATATTTGACACAGGATGTGTTATGACAGAATATTAAAGGATTTGTAGCAGTGAATGTTCATAAAAATGCCATCTCTAATAACTCCCAACAGTCAGTTAACATGTACGAGATGCTATAACTGGATGAAAGATTTCAAAGTTCAAGTATTGACTGTAAGGAACAGTCAAGGTTTTTGTGCTAAGTTAGATACTTTGTTGAATGACTTTATATAGTCTTTTTAGGTCATGCTCATCTAGCAGGTAGACAAGCATGCATCTTGAAGTTAAAATTAAATTCATAGGATGTTTGGAAATCTCATAGAAATCTTTGAAATTTTATGTTATAAATCAAACTTTGAAAAGCCCATTTAAAAAGATGACACAAATGCCTATTTTACAGAACTCTGAGCATTTAGTAGACAAGAGCTGTCATATTATCAGTTATAAAGTAAAACTCAATAGATATAATCAGTTTTCCTTGAATCCGATGCCGCCTTGTGAATCTCTGCAGTTCGACATAAAATAATGCCCTCTGTACCCAAAAAGACTTGAGTCATTTCACATATCTTGAAGTCTTTCCTAATTAGAGTAAACCTGGATGACATTTCTAAAGTTTACCTAGGTGCAGGGCCTAGAAGGCCGAGAAGAAGGTAGAGGAGTTGATGGGAAAACTACTCAGCCTCTGAATTTACCAACCTCTGGAGTTTCCAGGACAAAGTTAGGACCAATAACTCCTGCTGACTGTGACCCATAGGCTATTTTGTTTGGCACATAGTTTTTAAATATATCAAATATTCATTGCTACTATTTACAAATTAGGAGTCATGACCCAAAATTCAGATCAGGAACTTCTTTCGAAAAATAAAATGATGTGATCATTGCAGCTTACCTCCCAAATGTGAGCGGGCTGTGAGCCTTTAGACTGAGCTTGCTGTCCATTCCTGCTGGGCTCTGTAGGCCTCGAATATGATACCTGCTTTTAGGAATTAAAAATCTTCCTTTTGGACAAATTGTCGTGATTTTCATATTTTTGATTATCTTATAGTATGAATGATTATGAAACAAATTTCTGCTATCTCTATTACATAGATTCCTACTCCCATCCTTCCTACTTACCATAAGGTCTTAAAAAATATATATAATCAGTACTGGCTAGGGTCCAAGGGTAACAATGCTAATTTCAAAAGTGCCATACAGCAGTAATGCCCAGGGCCTGAAAGGTTCAGATTCATAATACCACATCCTATACTGATAATAATTAGCTGTTCCATAAATTAAGGCTCATATTTTACACATTTTTTATTGCTGTCTTTTCAGAGTTATATTGAAAATTAGCAAGACTTTATGACTTTGGTTTGTGTTAGTTAAGTGAATTGCACAGAACTTATTAACATGAGCAAATTGAGAATAATGCACTTTTGGATATTAATGTAAAATTGCAGGTCAGATGTGAGTTAACATGTTCAGATATTTTAACTCAATTAAAAATATTTTATCTGTGGAATATCATCTATGTATTATATCTGTGAAGTAACTGCCAGTGTAGTGCTTTTGCTTCCTTATCCATGGATGCATACTACAATGTTTGAAGGTGTTTATGTAATTGGCACATAGAATGCATAAGACTAGTGCTCTGAATCCTAGATTTTGTGAATTATTACTTTGAAGTTTTGCATTCTTTCATGTAATTTCTCTTCTATAGTGTTATCTGTGTCGGCGGCGATGGATCCGCCAGTGAAGTAGCTCACGGTCTGCTCCTTCGAGCCCAGAGGAATGCCGGGATGGAAACAGACTGCATCTTGACACCTGTGCCAGCACAGCTTCCACTTGGCATTATTCCAGCAGGCAAGGGAGGGGCCCCTGATTTGCTAAATAGACCCTCTAGACCTGTCTTTCCTTTTCTGACTTCCTGCGTTCGATAGTGTAGCAGAGTTAAATGCACAGACTCTGCTTTTGAATGACTCATATCTGCTACTAAATGTGAGACTTTGCATAAGTTATTTGAGTCTTTTTTCTAACCTATAAAAGTGAAATACCGCACATAATATTCATATCATTGCAAGGTTATTGTAGTGTCACTGCCATTGCTATTACAAATGCTATTACTAGCATTTAGGGATAAATTAGATGTGTGTGGAGGATTTAAATACATAGTTAAGCAATCAGTGAATGGGGTTATTATGACTCTACCTTTCAGTAAAAAGGTATAATGATCCCCCAGCCCCAGATATAAAGCTTCAATACAGGACCATTCCAGTCAAGTTGCTTGTAATTTCCTGAGGTAAAATGTGGTAGCTTTCATAATAAAAGTTATAAACAGGTAGCCTTGAGAATACCAAAAGGATTTATTCTGAGTGGTAAATCAGGGCCCTGGAGGGTGATCTCATTAATGGTAAGGCTTTTTAATTTCAGTTTTTTTATTTACTGCTGTCTCTTTAGCAGCTAGAATAGGACATGCTGCAGTGACCACTCATAACATTTATTGAGTGAAGGAATGTAAAGAAGATATTACAGAGTAACACCTGAATTAGGCTTACAAATGATTAGGATTGGCCTGAAGAGATGACAATGAGTTACATTATTGGCTGTAAAAATAACAATGCAAAACCCTGGAGAGTTGAGACTAGAAGATAGGCTATTTCTTGGGTGATAATGATATTAAAATAGGGCCAAACCATGGTGACTCCTAGATACCACAGTACGGGGTTTGAATTGTACTTGATAAAGAAGGAATAGGTTTCTGAGTAAGGGAGCAGCCTGCTGGGGGCATGTTTAAGAAGGGTTCACTTTTGGGAAACGGAGCAGGAGAAAGTGGAGATCAGAACTAGGAAGAAAGCAAAAATGTGGCCAGAACAATAATCCTCCCAGATTATTATTTAAACAAGCAATAGTGAAGGAAAATGACTATATTTTAAAAACATCACTCATTATGATAAATTGAAGAAAAGGAGAAAAGTATTTTCCTATGAAAATTAAAAAAAAAAAAAAAATATATATATATACATGGTCAGAAAAAGAAAGTCACCTTTCCACTCATTTGATAACCATTTTCATTTAGTATGAATTCCAGAGCACTTAGCACTGTTAAATTAATAAAGAACAAAATATAGACAAATGTCCTTTTAGAATATAAAGTCCTTTATAGAAACAGGAATTTACAAGGAGAGAGATGTTCAAATATATCCTGAAACCATAAATCATTTGGAGAAAAACTTGTAATTATCTCTAAGTAGAAGACAAGAAAATAACCCTACCTCAAAAAGAAAAGAAAAATTCAATCCCGGCCACCACTTTGACCTGTCGTCTCCTGTAAGTAGCTCTGTCTATAGTGGTAGAACTTTTTCACCATTTCCCATTTTGAAGGGCAGATGTATTTACGTCACTGTTTCTCTTCATTTATACTTCTGCTCCTGAGATCATCCATCAACTATCTTGCATCAAAGGGAGAAAGATGGGTGTTTCCACAAGTATGCATTTGACATAAAGCGAGTAGTTCAGCATAAAAAATAATGGTTTTGCTTATTTTTACATATGTAACTCAGGTTTTTAAAAGGAAGAGGATTGAATTTTATTATGCTTTTTAAACTTATCTCTGATTTTGAAAGTATTTTCTGTATGCAGCAGATAGTTGTGTAGAATGTCATTCTTGTTTTTGTCTAGAAGACAGAGCCTGTTTCCAAAGCTCTGGCTGTTATATAGGAGGCCTAGCTTACTGATTCCATACAATAGGAGGAGGCAGTCACGGGCAGGATGCATTTAATATCAGCACTCCATGCCTAGTCAGGGTTTTGATAGCAGAGAATGGGAATGAGACCTAGGCAGGAAGTTTCCAGGCTGACACAGAAGACAATCTGCCTTCGAAGCCATTTGCCTCCTGGAGAGAGACACCCAGAAGGAGAGTGTTTAGTAAATTACTCCACTGAGCCAACAGACTAAGCCGCTGAATTATGGTCAGACTCAAATGGATCAGATGTGGGGAAGCCTGTATTTGAACTGCTGGCCATTAGCAATGGTGTTTGTTGCTATGGGAACTGGTGCTAAGGAACTATATGGAGAAATTCCCATTAAGTGGGGGGGGGGGCTGGTTAGAGAAAAAGCCTTAGAGGACATTAAAAAAAAAAAAAAAAGCAATCCAGTTGTTGTAAAACAAGGCTCAATCCACATACTGCTGGCTGCAAACCATATATTCCTATAGTGTTCGCATAAATAAATTCATGCTTTCCAATTAATTTGAGTAGAATAAAATATTGCCAAGGGACTGTTAATTTCTATGATATTTCAGGCAAAGAACCAAAGTGTAGGTGCAGTTTTCATGAGAATTTTAGATATGCTTGACTAGGAAGTCATTACATCACGTTTATCTGTTTGGATGTGGGAGACATTAACAGCCTTATGAATATTCATGGTGTCTGGTTAATTAAGTTAATTGTTCTGCAGAAGTGCTTGCACTTCCAAGGACAGTTTTTTGTTTTTTTTTTCCCTCTGTAGTTTCTGCCTGATGCTTCCTTCAGTCATGCCTTACATGAACTGATACTTCTGCCCTTACTCCTTGTAATTGACTCATTTTTGCAGGTCTGGAGAGGTGGTAGGCAATCTTGCTGGTAGCTGTAAAACAAAAAAAGTTTTCAGGCTAATTAGAGTGTTTACCTAGCGGTGGGACATTTATAGCTTTTATGAGAATGCTAAAATTACTAGTATCTAGTTACATGAGCAATAGGCTCCAGGATCCCGAAACAAAGTATGATCTTTCAGATTATCAAAAAAAAAAAAAAAAAAGAGACAATCTATAGTTTTACAGTTTTACATCCTCTTTCCTCATGAATTTTCTTCTTAAATTCAGAATGTGAAAAACCAAATTTAGGGTTAAGGTGAAGCTTAAGCAGAAAAAATGACTGAAATAGTTTTCTGACTTTTGGTGATGCCTGTTATCACTGCCGAAGTTCAACAAAATGAAGAAAAAGTTGCAAAGATTGGGAAGACATTAAAAAAAACCCAAAACAAAAAAGCCAAAAAATTCCAGCCTTCTAAAAAGATTTGTGCTTGAGCATACTTAGCAGACTTCAAACTCACTAGGAATGAAGAATCTTTATTTTCTTGAAGCATGATATGTGTCATTCTCTATTGCACATGGCAGCATTACATTATGTTTTTTAATAGGCTTTCTAGAGGAATGCTTTTATGAGCTACTCCTAATTAACCGTGATAATGGAGCAAATGTGTTTCATGGAGTTCCGTAATCCATCGATAATCCTAAATATCTAATTCTAATTACGTGGCCTCCTCCAAAACCTTTACCATAAATCTGATTGGGAAGCAAAATAGATTGATTTGTTTCTTCTTTTCCCCCACCCATTTCAGATTAATTAGAATTAGATGGTCAAAGGCCAGGCTGTTGAGAGTCAAAGGAGAGCGGGAAGGCCTAACTAATTGACTTCTGAGTGAAGGTCACGGACTAACAGGTTTCTGGACCACTCTTCACAAACCTTAAGGTGCATGTGAATCACCTTGAGAACTTGCTAAAATGTAGAAACCTATGCGTTAGCAGTAAAACCCAGAAATTCGCTTTTTTTTTTTTTTTAAAGAAAAGGTGCAGGCAGGAATAAAGGGAGAGCAGATATAGGCAAGCAGGAATAGAGAGGAAGAAGAAGGACATTTTTTTATTTAGTTATTCATTTTGCTTGTTTTTTCTGGCCCCAGGAACCCTTGGTCCTTGGGATGTTTATGGACTGAGCTGACCTCTATTCCACCAGGGCACGCCAGAATTTGCATTTTTAGCAAGAACTCAAATGAAGTTTATGCTGCTGATCCCTGGGTCACACATTCTTAAAGAGTGACTCTCCAAATTGCTAATGCATACACATACACATAGTCTGAGGATGTTATAAAATGCAGACTGTGACTCAGTAGATCTGGAATGGAGTCTGAGAATCAACACTGTAATAAAGCACCCAGATGTTGTGCTATTGGATTGGGGACCTTATCTAGTAACAAGGTCAGAGCATAATTTGCCTTTTGATGAATCAGTTTGAACCAGTTAAGATGAACCTTTCTTTGCATTGATATTGGTAGAGATCATATTATCATATTATTGTTGTTATTTTTATTATGGGGCTTAATTTTTATTAATATTTATCAGAATAGAATTTCATTGTGAGACCAATGGACCAGAAAAATATGCTTTATTTGGAAAATTCACTCTGATTTCTATGTAACTCCAGCGTTCTGTGATCATTTGTTTTATTGTCATCTTTAAACATGTTTTTTTCTAAAAACCTTAAATCTACTTGATTTTATCCTCCCTTCTGCAATAGAAAATTTATGATCGACCAGAGGAACAATAGTATTGGTTATCATTTCATGGTATATATTAAAATTTTCCTTTAAAATTGTTGTAAGATAAAATACTAAAAGTTGCGAAGAATGCCATAATTAATTATAGAGGATCTCAGGACACAGAAATGAAAAAAAATAGTCAAGTGAGAATTGTGTTTATTGCTTTCTAGTCTCTTTAATTTTCTGTATTTTCTTATTCCTCACCTGCTTGAAAGCAGATTAATCTTGAGCTCATTTAACAGTCCGTATTTTTACTCTCTTCCTCCCCACATTTTATATTTTTGATGTCTTGTTGCTTCTAAGTGAAGGATTTTTTTGGTCATTTTATGAACTTCTTTTTAGTGTTTCTTGTAAGGTTGATTTAGTGCTGATTAATTCCTTATATATTTATTTGTCTATAATGCTCTTATCATTCCTTCAGCTGTAAGTGATAATCTAGCAGGGTAGACTATCCTTGGTTGGAAATTCTTTTCTTTCGGTATTTTGAATAAATCATGCCATTCCCTTCTGGCCTGTAAAGTTTCAGCTGAGAAATTCGTCCACAGTCTTAAGGGGGCTCCTTTGGATGCAGTTCATTTTTCTCTAGCTGCTTTTAAGTCTCTCTTTATCTTGTATATTTGACATTTCAATGACAATGTGTCTTACTATAGGTCTGTCTGGGTTTCCTTTGTTTGGAACTTTGAGCCTCCTGGGTCTGGAGGTCTGTTTCCTTCCTAAGGTTAGAAAAATTCTCATGTATTATTTCTTCTAATACTGTTTTGCCTCCTTCTGTCTTTCTCTTCCTTCTGGGACCCCTATGATGTAAATGTTGTTCCTTTTGATGTTGACCAATAGGTCTTGGATGCTGTCTTTATTTCTTTTGATTCTTTTTTCTCTTCGCTGGTTTGCTTGTATACATACATGCTACTACCCTGTCTTCTAACGCACTGATTCTGTTTGAGACTGCTTTCAGACCGCTGTTGAGCCTCTCTATTGTGTTTTTTAACCCTGCTATTGTGTTCTTTACTTCCATGAGTTCTGTTTGGAAGTACCTCATGTATTCTCTGTCTTTGTTGTAGTTCTTTTTGCTTCTCCATTATTTTCTTGATTTCTGTTAGTATCATCAAAACTTACTTTAAGGTCTTCATCGAGTAACTTACTTAATTCTGTTGCATTAAAATTTTCCCCTGGGGTTTTGTTTGGTTCATCATTTCATATGTCATTTTGATCTGTTTGATATTCTGTGTTTATTCCTCTAGGTTAGGCTTCCCTGTTGTAAATGTTAGGGTATCAAATTGCACACACATCCTGGGCAGTGGTCTGGAATGTGGGGCTTCATTTAGTTATGTGATCTTAGCGATTGTCAGGATTGTTGAAACTGGTAAGTCCACCCTGAGTTGAGGCCTGAGATTCTAGCCTACTAGGTTGAAGTTGGGGAATGCAGAGGTTTCCTCCAGAGACACAGGCATGAAGAACAAAGCGCAAGAAAGAAACATAAGAGTAGTGGGACCAGTCTACAAGCAGGTCACAGTTCCACCAGAAGCCACAGGAGAGAGAGCCAGGGTCTACTCTTGGCAATGTACTATTCGTTATGAAAAGCCTCTAGTCCTCCAGAGGAGCAGCAGTTCCAGCAGGGCACTGAAACCAAACCCTGGGGCCTGGGGTGAAAGTTCAAGGAATGACCAAGCATAACTAGCCTCAGGCTGGCAGGGACTGCTGTTTTGGTGGAGCCCTTCCAATTGTTTCCTGCGAGAGAGGCAGAATGGATTACCCCTTGCAGGGAACCAGTCACCTATCTGCAGGGTGCTGCAGACCTGGATGTCTCTCTCAACCGGGGGAAAGGCAGCTGTGAGCCCCAACAGTTCTGCACAAGTGCATTAATGGCAGAGAGGGTGGGCATAGGTACTACTGGTTCAGTCTCTGAAAGCCAGTTCTCAGGTATGGAGGCATTCACTGAGGGAGAAAGTCCTTCCGCTTCCAGAGAGTGTGGATTTCACTGGTCTCTCCCTTGTGATCTCAGGGTCTGAACCAGTGGGGTGATGCTGAGACAAATCGGCTTCTCCTACCATTTGTGGAGATGTGTGTCCCCTTTGTGGAAATGCTGGTCCCATTTCTTTTCAAAGATCTTATTTGCTAAGTAGGTATTTTCAGAACTGTGTCAGTGGGGGGGGGGGGGGGGGGG